>RJWH01000455.1:337336-577959 GCA_004363575.1 Solenodon paradoxus | reverse complement strand
TGAAACTATCAAAAATCCAAGACAAAGAAAGAATATTACAAAGAATATAAAGGTGACCAGAGAAAAAAGACAAGTACATATAAAGGTATTCTGAACAGGCTATGGTTAGACTTCTCGACAGAAACTCTATAGGCCAGGAGAGAACGGAACAACATATCTGAAATATGCCAAGATAAAAACTGCCAACCAAGAACATTACATCCTGCAAAACTCTCAGATATTAGGTAGAAATAAAGGTTTTCCCTCACAAACAAAAGATGAAGGAATTTGCTGCCAAGAAACATCTCCTATAAGAATTGTTAAAATATGCTCTTCTATCTGAATCAAAAAGAAAAAAAAACTAAAAGAGGTAATAAGCAGATATACACAATCAGAAAACTAAAATCAAACTCACAGTAATAAGACATCAAATATCAACAACCATGCTGAATGTGAAAGGAATAAATTCACCAATCAAAAGGCAAGGAGAGGGTAAATAGATTAAAGACTAAAATCAAAATATATGCTGTTTACAGGAGATTCACCCAAGATATAGAAGGAAAATTAAACTTAAAGTAAAGGAATGGATAATGGTACCCCAAGCCAATGGTGAATCTAAATAAAAGAAAGGCTATACTCATATCAAATAAAATAGAATTATAGGCACAAAAGGTAACAGAAGATAAAGATAATCATTATATAATGATAAAGAGCACTACAACAGGAGACATAATACTTATATATGTAACCAATATAGGAGCATCTAAATAAACAAAAATTAGTCAAGGGAGACTTTGACAAAAACACAATAATAGTGGGGGACTTTAATGCCACCCCCACATAGTAAAGGACAGATCATTCAGACAGAAAAACAAAGAAATAATAGGCTTCAATGACTTATTGTATTAAACTTGTATTGAACTTAATAGATCTATAGAGAGTGCTTTGCTCCCAAACAATAGACATTTACAAGTATTCATGGAACGTTCTCAGAAATAAACCATATGTTGAGACAAATCAAGTCACGACAAATTTACAAGGATTGAAATATCTAGCATCTTTTCAGATCAAAATGGCATCAAAGTAGAAATAAAGCAAAGGAGGAAAGAGGGAAAACTGCAAAGGAGTGGAGAAGAAAAAACATTATTGACTAACTATTGGATCAATGAAGAAATCAAAAGTAAAAATAAAAATTACCTGGAGTCAGATTAAAATGAAGACATGAATAATCAGAACCTATGGGATGCAGCAAAAGCATTACTAAGAGCTAAATTTATAACAGTGCAATCCTACCTCAGGAAGCACGAAGAATCACAAATATAAAATCTTCACCTTCATCTAAGGGAATCAGAAAAAAACATCTAGTAGAAGACAGAATAGAAACACTTAGCGCAAAACGCAATGAAACAGAGATCAGAATAAATATTTAAAAAATTAATAAATCCAATGGTTATTTGAAAGAATAAACAAAATAAACAAACCCCTAGTCAGACTCATAAATATGAGGAGAGAAAATAAATTAGAATAAAAGAGGAGAAAATACAGTTGATACTACAGAAATATAAGATCATAAAAGAATAATATGAACAATTTTATGGCATCAAATTAGATAACCTAGAATAAATAAATCAATTCTTAGAAACATAATATTCCAAAACTAACTCAGACAGAAAGAGAAGCTTGACTAGATTGATCATAAGCAAGAAAATTGAAACAGTAATTAAGACTCTCCCAAAAACGAAAGGCCTCAGACCAAATGCTTTTACTAGTGTAATCTACCAAACATTTAAAGAATAATTAATATAAAAATTTCTCAAACTGATTCAAATAATTGAAGGCAATTATAATACCAGTATTACTGATTCCAAAACCAAAGATATCACAAAAAGGAAGTTACAGATCCATATCTTTGATGAATACTGCTGAAAAAATACTCAATAAAATAGTAGCAAACTGACTTCAATAACTCATACACCACAATTAAATTTATTTTACTGATACAAGGATGGTTCAACATATGAAAATCAGTAAGTGTGATGTATCATATCAACAAAATGAAGGACAAAAATTATATGATCACTCAATAAACAGAGAAAAAGCATTTGATAAGATTCAACACCCTTTTATATTAAAAACTCTAAAATAGGTCTAGATGGAATGTACTTCAATATTATAAAGGCTACATATGACAATTCCACAACCAGCATAATACTCAGTGGAGAGAAACTGAAATTTTTTAACTAATATCAGGAATAAGGAAAGATGTTCATTCTTCCCACTACTACTGGAAGAACTAGCCAGTGCAATTAAACAAGTAAAGGACATAAACGATATTCAAATTGGAAAGGAAGACGTGAAACTATTACTATTTGCAAAGGACATGATAATATACACAGGGAATCCAAAAAAACTCCCACAAAACTGCTAGATATAATATACAAATTCAGTAAAGTGGTAGGATAAAGTATTAATATGGAAATATCTGCTGCATTTCTACATGCAAGCAATGAACTTGCAGAAGAGAACTCAGGATAATAATCTCATTTAAATTATTCCAAAAAATTGAAATAACCTTGGAATAAAGTTATACAAACAAGTGAAAGACAATGTACTCTGAAAACTATAAGACATGGTTAAAGGAAACAGATGAAGACAAATAGAAATGAGGAGATGTTCTATGCTCCTGGCAGGAAGAACTAACATATTAAAATGGTCATATTACTTAAAGCAATATACAGATTTAATGCAATATCTATCAAATCCCAAAGTCATTCCTCATAGAAACGAGTAAAAAAAAAAAAAATCATGAAATTTATTTTAAACTACAAGAGATTCCCAAATAGCAAAGTCAATCCTGATTAAAAAAACAAAAATGGAGGTGTCAATGTGCTCTGACTTCAAACTATACTGCATAATAATAGTAATCAAGTCAGCATGGTATTAGAATAAAAACAGACATACTGATCAATGGAATAAAATTGAGATCCCAGGGGGAAAAAAATACACGTAAATGGACAATTAGTTTACAACAAAGGAGCCAAGAACATACAATGGGGTAAGGATAATCTCTCCAATAAATATTGTCAGGGTAACTGGATAGTCACATGCAAAAGCTTGAAGCCAGATCTCTAATTTATATCATACACAAAAATTAATTCAAAAAGAATACAAGGTCTAGATATAAGTCCCAAAACCATAAAATACATAGAAGAAAACACAGGCAATATACTACTAGATGCTGACCTGAGCAATATCTTTGGGGACTTCACTCCAGTAGAAAGGGAAATAAAATTCAAAATAAATAAATTTTGTGTAAAAATGCCATCAGGCAATGGAAAATGTTTATTTCTGAACTTTAATAGCTGTACATTATTTAAATATGTGCTCGAAGCGTAATTTCATCAAAAATTTGATCTATGATTTATACGCATTCACCATACAAGGTAGCATAATTCTGAGACTATGGGTTCAGTAGAAAGCAGTAGATGTGTTGTAAGTTGACAATACTTATTTCAGTTCCTCTATGGTAGGAAGTTGCAAGCCGGGAAGAGCCTGTCACAGGTGTTTGAACTTCCCTATACCATGCTTAGTAGAGATGCATTTTCTAAGACAGAACTGGTCAATGGAAGGGTAGAATTCAAGGAGAGTCTTAAAATAGCTCTATCTGAGACATTTTTATTGAAGGGGGTTACATGGAAACACAGGAAAAAATAATTGTTAATTTATAGGATTTAGGCTCCAAATGTAATGTTTATAGAACATTTAATGGGGAAGATAAATACATTTTTCTTTTTCTTATTTAAGCCATAACATTTTCTGTTAGGCTAGCATTTCTTAACCTTGGACACTTAGTAGAATTGCATACACAGTTTTCAATTCCCATTGCAGGGATCACATTCCAGACCAATCATATCAGTTTTTCCAGAATTGAACTTCAAGAATCATATTTTTTAACAATCCATTTGATTTCACTGTGTAGTCAAAATACACTATTCCAAGGTCTACTCAGATAAAGCAGGGAATAAATAAGATGATTATGAAATGCACATAAATACACACAGAGACATTTGCACCCTCAGTTATGTATTGGGAATATATTCACATAGTTAGATGCACAATTATATTACCTGTTTCTTTGATTATAATGTAAAAAATGTCCTCAGGATTTCTGAATAAATTGATTCTTATCATCTACAACAAAGCTCTCTAAGTAAATGGGAGAAAAGCAGATGTCCTGAAAGGTTTTAAAATTCATGGGTATCTATTTTCCCAAATTTTCAATCCAAGGAGATAAATACATAGACACGTAAATATGTCTCTCTAGGCAACAGAGAAACCTCTCTGCACTGAGCTTGTCTTCCCCCTTCTCTTGTGATTTCTGCAGTTTTGGATCCACATAGCTGATGGGGGATAAAGAAGGAGGCTGAGTGGGCCTGCATTCCATTGTCAAGCAAGAGAAGAAAAAATACCCTGTGGTTTGGTCCCAGTGTGGGATTAAATTCATGTCAAAAAGATCCCAACACTCTAGTAAGATTTATTCTCTTTAAAGCTTCCCTCTACATACCTGGTCTTACTTCTGCCAGATCTGGAGAAAGAGGGGAGGGTAAAAAATTCAGGCCATTGCATTCAAATACATAATGTTATATTTTTTTCTGCTCTTTTCACTAGCTTAAATTCATGAAATGAAAGACCATATTTATGGCTCACTATTGTAACCTTAGATTGTACGAAAGACTGGCAAATAACAGGTACTTAACAAATAACTGTGGAATAAGTGAATGAAGTGGATTGAGAATGGGTGGATTTCACTTTAAAAAGGGATGCATCATATGAAAGATGACCAGTGAACTATGAATTAACTCAAACGAAGTACATGTTGTTTGATATCTATATTGACACAAACTGTGTTTTCCAACTTTCTTGATATAAGCTGTCTAAGCTATTGGATGACTTTTTTATACTAAGACAATATTTATTACATTTTCAGTATATATTCAAAATATTTGGTTCATTTTAATTTCTAGTATAATAAACATGGTTCTGCATCTCTATTTCACTTCTACTATTACGAAAAAATATCTGCTTCATTTGTGTGATGATTTTTGGTCTCTTATCTAAATTTGCATATATCCTCCTTTTGTCATTTGGTCACACATATTATTTTAAATACTGTTGTGCAGTTGAACTAGATTAACAAATTAAGGCTAAAACTATGACACATTAAGTGAACATACATGCAATAGTTATTAACTGTTTTAATTTATGGCTATGTAATGATATAGAAGGATGTTCATTACCTAATGCTAAATAAAAGCAAATGAAAGAGCAGCATAGATTATATTATGATTTCTGTAAATAAATATATCCTTATAGAAAATAAAGGACTATAAAACATATATCAAAACTCTGAAAATAAGATAACTTTACATTTTAAAAATATTTTCTTACTCTTAAAGGATCAATACTTTATAACAAAAAAGAATAAGAACTATTACTTTAAATGTATTGCAGGTGTTAAAATTCATAAAACACAGAGCTATAAAAATATCACTACAGTAACCAGTCATTTGAAATAAGCAAATAATACAGCTATATACCTAAGCAGATACAATGTTAGAGAAAAAGAGATGATTAAAAATAGATATATTGAAAATGAAGCCTATTGTACATCTATTGAATAATGTCACATGATTTGTCCACTGAAAATGCAAATAAAAATGTCAAAAGAAGAGGGAATGTATTTGCCAAGATATAAGCATATTTTCCTCCACAGACATTCTTGGATGGAAATAATAAGATGAATTTTATTAGATTAAGTAGACTGAAGAATTGTTGGCTTCTAAGAATACACAAAACTAATAAAGAAAACTACAAAAAGCCTACTGTTGGAAATGTTTTCACAAGACACACAAAACTGATTTGAAAAAAAACCAAACCCTACATACTCTATTGACGAGGCTGGTAGAATGACAAGGAAACCAGGCGTTCTGCCAGGATTTCCTGGTCAGGAACAATACTTCATAAAATATTCATGAAATACTTTATCCATCAGTTGGAAAAAATTACAATAAATGTCTTGAAACAGGAATTCTTTCGAAATGAACCTTAATTCCACAAAATGAGGATTGGACTTGCAACATATATTTCACAGACAACACGCACTGATTTTGCTGGTCCGACTGCTCACACCATGTTCCCACTTAAGCAGACCACAAGTCACTTGTCATGCTGTCATCTGGTACAACCAATGAACTGAAGTTATTCCTTATAGCCAAGCTTCTGGGAATCATGAATCAGTATTTTGTCAATATTCTTGTGCCTGATCCACAGGAAAAACAAAATCTGACATACTTTTCTGATAAAATGAGTACCCCTGACAAAGGCACTTTTTCCTTTGCAGTACTTGCTACAATTGACCTAACATAAATGTGTATAATTACTGATGTAACTTTTAATCTTTAGACTGAAAACTCCATAAAGCTAAGGGCTATTCCCAATCTTGCTTACAACTGTGAATCAAGGTCTTGAAATGCTCTTAACCTACAGAAGTCATTCTCTAAGTGTTTCATTGAATATGTGACTAAATGAATCATTCTGAGTGAAAAAGTGGGAAAATATCATCTTCCAAGGAATGGTGCTAGAATAAATCAAATTTACCTTACTTGCAACTGTCATGAAAGGGAATACACAGTGAAAAAGTCAGATTTTTTTCCCTATAGAATCATAAGGGTAGTGAATCATTTTATCATGTAAGAAAAATTATAAAAAAAATCTGACAAGGTTATGAGAAGGGTCTAATAAGACACATTAAGGCATTGAAGTAGACAAGCTTGAGGGAAGACAATGATGGAGAAAAGTCTTAAAGTATTTTAAATAAAATAATAGGCTACCAATTATCAAGTTCAGTAAAGAAACTGCTAAGAATTGTTTCATAAAGATATCGGAACAATATAATATGGTCATTAATCAGGTCAAAAGATGCTTGACTAAATGATAAGTTTTACTTTATTAAATTTAACAGCTTCTGTTTAAGAAAAAAACACCATTAACAAAGTGAAACCTCACAGACCAAATGGAAAAATTCAGTACATGTAACTGACAATGGACTCATATTCTTAATATATAAGTAACTCCTAAAAATAAGTAAGAAAAAGAAAGAAAATGAAATTATAAAGTGGATAAGAGATGCAAACAGGCAGTTCAGTCACATACAGAAATACCTGCCCATCGTCAACTAGCATCATCCATGTGTGGATTGCATATTAGAATGAACAACATTAAAAAAGACTGATAATGCCACGTCCTGGCAAGGATATGAAATAACTGGCATTCTCATCGGTGTTACTGGAATATCTGCACTTAAGCATTTTCCTTAATTTTACTACAATGTATATACAAAACAAAAAGAAGTACATGTGTACAAAATCTTCAGAGTAGGATTATTTGGACGATCCCAAACTGAAAAATATTCCAAATCTTCATGGAGTGAATATATAAATTATAATCTAAATAGATAATAAAATACTAAATAGTCACCAAAAGGAAAAAAGTTTCTGCTACATGTCACAATATGGAGAAATTTCTCAAACACAAAGCAAAGAAGCTAGACACAAAGAGCACATACTACTTCCATGTATACGAAGCTAAGAGGCAACTGAGTAATCTGTTCTAGAAAGCAGGATGGTTGCTACTGTATGGAGTAATGATTAGAGGGAGGGGTAATTAGGAATCTCTGTTGTGATATTGGTGTTCTTTTTCTTGATCTGGGTGGTGGTTACACATGGATGTTCTCTTTATGAAAATATATTTAGCTGTATATTCATAATTCAGCAACTTTCTTTGAGGTTCTCTAGAATTCATTAAGAGTTTATATTAAAAAAAAAATAAGATGTTTGTCTCCATCAAGGTTGTCATAAAGTAGCTTCCCCAGATAGGTTTCAAAAATAGTCTGCAAGACTATTCTCAGAGTTATTTGGAATACTTTAGGAAAATATGTCTACGAAACATGAGAATATGCAAGATTTTTATAAAAACAGGCAAATTAGAAGCTAGAATCTGAGTCTTTATGCAATTTGGAAGCCAGCGTAGAACAGTCAGCTGACCAGGCAAGTTCAAACAAAATTCAAACTGTGATAAGGACAGTGCACTATAAAAACAAGGCAAAAACTTCAAATTCCTTGGAAAAACTCTGGATCTTCAAGTTAAAGATTAAGGACTGTGGACGACAACACAAGGACTTTGTGGTCCACAGCATTTCCACAAATAGAAAACTTGAAGCACTGAAGGAGTCCCCTATTTCAGTACCTAGTCTGTCTTTCATTCTCTAAATTACAATCCTAAAAACAATGAACAAGGGCCCATACATAAGAATCACAAAATCCTAGGATGAACCAGGGTCTGCCCTCTCCAAAAAAAATTCACAATGGCATTCTTTTACTCTACAAAGAGTTTTGTAGCAGTAATGAGCATTAACAAAATAATTACAAAGACATATTAATTAACAAAGAGAAGTACTGAATGATGTCAGAGCCTAAAGTGGTTACAAACATCCATTCTGGTGCCAAAGTTTCAGAGAACTCATTATACAATAAAATAAAAACTAAGTTTTTAGGAATTTACTGATAATTTCTACATGATTAGTAAGTGTCCAGTATTTTTATAGCAGGCCACTCGGTATTAAAGGCTTTGGTTTTTGTCATGCTAATGAATATTTTTACCAACCAGAATTTGGGTGTGAAAAGAAACAAAACCTTTCATTAAATTGTTGAAAAAGTGAGAAGAGTATATGAGTATCCTTAATCTAACAATGCCTATTAAATACTAAAAAAGAGTGAAAAAAAAGCGCCTGTATTAGTCTCTACTAGAATGGAAACATCACCCACAACAGAAGCTTTATTATCATAGGGGCATGGGTTACTTTAAGGATACATCCTGATATAAAGAGGGAAAGAAAATACTCTCAACTGGTACACTCAGGTTTTGGGGAATCCTGTAACATCATTTGACCACTCTTACTCACGAGTGCCAACAAGAGTCTAACAGACATTCCCCTGAGCCAATTCCCTCGGTTTCTGCCTCTTGGTTTTTCCTTCCCTGCTCCAACTCCATCTGCTGCTGCAACTTTCTTTTTCTACCTCAAGGTATGACTCCCTGCTAGATTCAATTTTGTCATGTTTCTGGGAAAACATGTCACTTTCTATCTGCCTTTCATTTTCTATGCCACCCTATTATCAGTGCTTCCTTCTTTGTATTTCACATTCAGACATTCATAAGAAGATCAGAGTAGGCCATTCTTTACTTTCCAAAAGAGAATTTACCCATTAACAAATTTCTCCAGTCATGCCACGAATCCGATACCAAACCAGACCAAATTTGAATACAGGAATAGTGCTCAACGACAAAGTACCGTGACAGCTGCTGGAGGAAGCATTTGGTGTTAATCTCTGGCTTCAGGAAGGTACAGAAGAGACAAGGCAAGCTGTTAGAGACCTGAGAACTCTGCAAAAAAAATGCCACTGTTTGCTGATTATATAAAAATGCCCAATTTCTGTTACATGGCTGCTGGTCTGACGAAAGCTGAGTTAAAATAGAATAGGGATACATTGCAGATGAATGTGGTAAATTAGTCTGTGTGATCCCTCTTGTACGACTCTACTGCTCACACTGGGGAAAAGAATATTCTTATAAAAATTCATAATTCTATAGATTAAAAGATTAAATGTATCACACCTAACAGAACTATGAAAACTGTAGTATTTATGCTCAGACAACAGCGATCTATTAAAAACAATCACAAAAGGTGATACAATGAGTAGAGACAAAGAGTATGATTACAAGTAGCTCTTGGACATGACAGTACTAGGCAAATTTCAAGGTCTTCTGAAGTGAATAGTAGAAAGATAGAGAATTATTAAAGTAGCAAAATTTTCATATTAATTTAAAAAGTTAAGAATGCTACAATGAAGATTTCTAATAGCTAATCCCTACTGGAATTAGGATAAGACCTAGAACCATGCTAACTTTCGCATCAGATTTTATTTATAAAAAGAAAAGCAATATATACACATATGTACATTCACATGTGTATACACATATGTGTATGTATGTGTATGAGTATGTATATATATATATATATATATATATATGTATGTTGTAGGGAACAGAGAGAAAGATGAGTAAAAAATTTTCAAATGCTCTCATTCTCATCCCTAGACAGAATAAGCTGAGCTGTCATTCTTCATCATGGAGGCAGCAAACATGCGATTGTATGTCCATGATCTCTGCTGTCCCCTAGTTTATCCAGTACTAGGCCTGCTTTACTCATTGCTTGCTTTTGATTAGAGACTACAAAGACACTGTGTTAATACTAAAATGTAACCTAAGCAAACAAGGGTGATACTTTTCTGGTTCCAAAAGTTGTAGTGTTCAGAGATCTTAAAGGCCCAGTTCCTGCTCCTTTCCATCAGAAGAGATCTTTACCAGTCCCTTCCCTCAGACTTTATATTCTGGGAAACAAAATCCCTAATACTATTCTTTCAGCTATTTTATCCTGCTTAAAGGAAATTTCAGTTAACACTGGATGTGAAAAACTATGCATCGTCAGATTTTGTGAGTCTAAAAATAAAAACAAACCACATTTCTATTTGCAATTTAGCATACTAAAAAAAAGTATGTATTCAACATGCTAACATGTATATATTTAGTATGATTGTAATTTTCCCTTTCCTGAAAAGAAAAAAAATCACACTATTCATTAAGAAATTTACTATATAAATAATTAGATAAAATTATAAACGAGTCCATGGATATTGAGAAATCTTTTATTATAATTCTTAGGGCATAGAATTCAAATCCAGTTCTACCAATCACTAGTTCCATGCACTTATATGTTATCTAAATGCTCTTTACCTACATTTCTTCAATTGTAAAATGAAGATAGCAATAAAACCAACACAGGTTCATGGCAAGGATTATATGAATTAATGAAAGTAGCATGTTGATAACAGTGCCTGTCATCTAGCAAGGACTCATTAAATGCTAGATATTATAAGTTGGAGTATAACCTTGAAAACATTTAAGAATTTTATTAGAGAACAAACATGACAGCTCATGAACCATCTATATTATTGTAAGACATAAAAATAATTAATTGACCTGATATGGTGCAGTATAACTTTACATAATTGGAGTTGTCTGTGTTTCCTGTCAAAAGAAAATTCTGCATTGTTGATGTGCCTCAATAGCATATAGAAAGGAACCCCTACAGGGAAGACAGGAATTGGAATTTTCAGTTGGATAAAGATACCATAGCTTCTATCCTTACAGAGATATAAATTCCCCTTTTAGGCCACTCTGAATAAGCGCAGAAGCACAGCTTCTGATATATAGTAGCTACAGAATACAATTGGGCATCTACCATTTTCTCATTCAGTTACATTCCTGAAGCACAAATGTGATAGAAGCCTGAATAGCCCTCTCACAGCATGCTTCAAAACACGTTCTGAGGAACACCTCTCCTCTATCCTGCAACCTCCAGCTCAAGTCCTAGCCCTGCTGGCAAAGAATTCAAAGTTTATTTAGCTAGGGAAAAAAAAAATTGTGTCTTTACGTGTAGAATAGAGTTTACAATGAATTTTGTTTAAAATGAATCTATTGGTTTATTTTATTCCCTGCCCTTCCTCTTGGTTCTGCATTGCTGAGAACTACATTACAAAGCTTCCTTACCAAAAGCAGGAACTGCTAGAAACTGGAGGACAGAAAGTGGGACGAGAATCAAGTATGTTCTCATTTCCTTTCAGTGGTGTCTTCTATCTCAACAGTGATTCCAGGCCCATCAGAAAACTCTGCTGTTCATGGTCTCAGTTTCCAAGACAGTCTCCAAATGGATCTAGATCCACTGACTATTCCTGGTCTGAAGTTATCACCTGGTGGTCTGACACATTACGTTCTTGCTAATCTCTGGGATGCCGCACAGTCCCTCCCTGTGTGCCCTTTAGTTTTTCAATAGCTGGTGTTAATAAGTACCCATAATAAAGTTCCTCTATTTTTTTCTTTCTATTTAGAGCCCTGCGCAATGCTATTTCCCAACATCTATAACTATGAATAATTTTGTATCAGAAAAGGTGTTTTCATCCTTGCTGGGGATAATTTGAACTCCTGAGAAGTATTTAAGTCACTCAAAAGACAAAGCAGAGTTAGACGAGTCAATCTGAAAAATATATATACATTGATTTTTATGTTTTTTTCCTTGCTATCACCCAGGGTAAAATTAAGCAGTTGCTCAGTAGACCCCACCCCATTTTATCCTATATAGTCAGAGCCTTTATCTCATTTCAAATAATGGCTTTTCCCAAAGGAAGTGTCTCCTTTCAGGATATCATAATAAGCTAATGGACTGAGTGATCAATGTTGTGTGCGGTGGAACATTAGAAATGTGCCATAAAATATGGAAAACAATTTAGCCACTCTCTAATGCAGGCAATTCTTGTAAAAACTATACATGAAAAACATGCACCCGACATTTTTTTTCATGCCTATGACAAGATTAGATGCAATAAAAACCTTGTCTTAGCACGTTAGAGGATGCTGTCAGCAATAACTTTGCAAAGACATGTCCATTACCAAAGAGGGGCATTATCCTAAATTTACTCTCATTGAAGATTGATGTCTGCTATAAGCCACCATCTGTCTCTAGATTTGGTGGTATTATAATGCTGTCACTCTGTACATTGGGAGCCTTCTGTGGTTTCTCATTTGCTCTCCCTTTTATTTTTTAATCTTTTCAAATTTGGAGATAGACAAGCAATTGTCAGAAAAACTAACAAAATGTAACTTATCATGTGAAGTGTAAGGATCAAGTGCAAACAAACTCCTTGGTCCTTTGGTAATAGGAAGAATGCCTCGAATGAATTGTTTGAATGAGATTACCTCACAGTGATTTATGCTAGTGGATTATCAGCTATTTTGTGACAACAAAGTATGTTTTAGTACATCTGGTCAATTTCACAATTTCCCCAAACTAAATGGCTTACTGACATTTTTAAAAGCAAATAAAAATTTCCTTGATTTCAATATCTTTCTTTTTAAAGGAAAAGGAATATTGATTCTTTGTCTCTATGAAGGTTACATATTAAATAGAATAATTGCTCCATCTTTGATTCCTCTTCGTTTTCAGGACTAAATAAATTCGAATAAATGTTTATTTACAAATTATATACATTATAAAATATATAATAATATAAATATAAATTTATGGGATAAAAATAAACAGGTAGAAGCATTATGAATTTGACCTGTATTCCATGTATCATTTCAGACAAACTGATACTAGAGCTCACAGCAGTTAGGACATGTCAAAAAAGAGGTTCTACTTTACTCTTATCTGCTGGAGGTTGACTTGCCAAATAAAATACTGAATATCCACTAAAATACTGATGGAACACTAATACCAAAATTTCATTTTTTATTTGAAATACAGATGTGATTGTGTATCCAGAGTTATTTTCATTCATTCATTTGCAAAATCTGCCAACTCTACTTGCTAACCAAATGTCTACGGCTCCTCTTCATACTTTTCATACTTCATTCTGCCTACTATTCCAACTTCCACACAAGTCTGTTGCTATCCATTAGCACAAGAATACAGGTAGAAAATCTTATATTTTGCTATGATTTCTTTAAATGATGTTGTCTACAATATGATTATGCATTTTCAGATTTATCTTAGATGGTACCTGTCTAAATAGGACATCAGAAAACCAGCGTCTGCATAATTGTTTGTGCAAATGAACATGCACTATTGTTGACTGAGTGAGTTTGCTTGCCAAGCATTTATTCAATGTCTAGCATGCTTTAGGCACTGGGCCTTAACTTTCGTATTAAGAAGCTTAAGACATGATTCCATTTCCTTCGGAGTAAAAGCTGATATCCTATGTGTCCCTGCATGTCTGATTTTGTTACAGTCATGAAAATGCACCTCTTTGCTCTCAGCATGTAAGATTCTTCGCTGAGGTATCTTTATGGCCCATTACTTCACTTCTGTTCTTCTTCTCAAATGCTATGTGTGTGTGTGTAATTTCAATTGGCTACTTTCTAAAATTATACTCCTTTCTGGATTTATAATCCTACTTTCTTCCTTTATTTTTCTCCTTCATATTTAACATTATCAGACTCTATAATTTACTTGTTTACATTATTGTCTTTCTACTATATGGGAAAACAGATTCCATAGGGCAGGGATTTGTTTACAAGTATAGAACAATGCCTGCAACCAGTCATCTTACCTAAAGCAATATACAGACTTAATGCAATCCCATTAAAACCCCTTGGGCTTATTTCCATAAAACAGAACAAAAAATCTTAAAATTTGTATGAAACAACAAAAGACCTCGAAAAGCCAAAGCAGTTATGAAGGAAAAGGAATGAATCTGGAGGGATTACACTCCCAGACATTGAGCTACACTATAAAGTGATAGTGATCAAAACTGTGTGGTGCTGGAATAATAACAGAGGCACAGAGCAGTGGACTAGAACTGAATCAACAGAAACTGATCCACTCATATACAATCAGTTAATTTATGACAAAAGAGTCTAAAGCATATGATGGAGAAATGAAAGTCCTTTTAATAAATGGTGTTGGGATAACTGGACAGCCACATACAAAAGAATGTTAGATCAGTCTCTAATGATATTCATAAAAATTAACTCAAAATGAACTACAGACTTGGACAGAAGACTGGAATCCACAACATTCTTGGAAGACAACAAAGGAAAGACATTCCATGACATCAGCCTTAGGAAGGCCTCTGGAGACTCCACTCCAGCATTAAGGGAAACAAAAGGAAAAATAAATAATAGGGACTACGTCAAACTAAAAAGCTTCTTCACAGTGGAAGAAAACATCACCAAAACAAAAGACAATCTACTAACTGGGAGCAGATATTTGCACTCCATATTTCTGACAAGGATTAATATCCAAAATATGCAAAGAACTCATAAAATTCAGTAACAGAAAAACAGACAACCAAATAAAATGGGAAGAGGAACTGGAGAGACATTTTTCCGAAGAGGATGCACAGATGGTCAACTCGTACATGAAAAGATGTTCCTACTCCCTGGGCATACTTCCTTGGGTATCATGGAAATGCAAATAAAAACAACAATGAGATATTACCTTCCACCTGAGAGACTGGCTTTTATCTGTCTGGAAACAACAAATATTAGTGAGGGCATAGAGAAAAGGAAACTCTTTTATATTGTTGGTGGGAATGCAAACTGATGCAATCCCTATGGAGAACAGTGTGGAGATTCCTTAAAAAGTTGAAGATGGAAATCCCATTTTGATCCAGCCGTCCCACTTCTGGGTGTTTTTCCCAAAAGATACAAAACATCAATTCACAGAGACTTATGCACCCCCATGTTTACTGCAGCCCTATCCACAACAGCTAAGAACTGGAAACTACCTAATTACTCAATGTCAGATGAATGGAGCAAGAAGATGTGGAATACTACACAGCCCTTAGAAGAGTTGAAATTCTGTCATTTGAATCAACATGGATGGATCCAGATGGGATTATGCTAAGTAAAATAAGTCAAAAGAAGAAACATAGATACCAAATGACCTCATTCATAGGTGAAATGTGAAAAGACAAAACGAAGGAACAAATGAAACAAAACCAACACTTGGACACTTGTAATAGAAATGAAGTTATCAATAGAAAATGGGATAGGGGTCGGGGGAAGGGGTGACAGAGCCCACTGGACAAAGATGAAGAACATTTGGTGATTTGGTGGAGGGCAGAATGCATTGACATGTATCAACAGGTATCTCTGTGCAGGCAGAACATGTTGCCATAGTCAGCAAAATTGATCACACAGAGGCCAAAGGTTGAGGTATGCAGTGTCAAGTGTGGGAGAAAAATGAGAGGAGGAGCAAAGACAAGGGGGTAGAGGGAGGAATCTTTTTCAAAATAAGATATAAAAGTCTCCAAGAAAAATAGCCTACTGAATAAATTGATGCAGAGCCATTCCAAGTATCATAGTTTCTTAAGGTATTGATAGGTAATTATAATAACACATACCATTCATTTATTTTGTCTACTATATTCCAGATTAATTACTTTATATACATTATTTCTTTGATTTCTCCCCAAATCATAAAGATAATTCCAAATTTATAGATAAGGAAATAAGGCTTTGAGACCTTCAAAGAAAAACTTTCAAGCAAGTATTACTAAGTGGCAGAAGTAGAAGTTAGATAATGTGAACTTTCTCAGTATTTTTCTTTATAGTAAGCCTTTCTTCTAGGTTCCTACAGTACTCTATACATACCACATTCAAAGTTCTAAGCAGACTGTGAGACCTCATTATTTGTCTTTTAGGTTATTAAATGATGGAGACCTGAGTTTGGCACTATAAAAGCAGCTTGGTATGCTTCACCATAGGTAACCAAAATTGGAGAAGAGTAATAGATGCTTTAGTATCTCAACTAATAACTTAACTCTAAAACCAAAGTAAGCCTCCAGCACTTGTATTCAGTCAATATTTTGGTAACTTCCTGAAGATATTGACCATGGACTTTTGTCTAGGGCAGTGGCTTCTCAACTCTAAAAGATGTATTACTTCTAAGGAGATTTTCTAGATATTCTTTTTTCTTAATTCTTTCTCCTGTCATCCCCATCTCTCCTCACCTTGAAACTTGGATGCCACAGATATATTGATAATCTACTGCGGTCCTTAAAAATATAATAAATCACTGTAATATCTAACATTCAAGATTTTTTTTGATTCCCAGGAATCAATATTCACCCCTTTGTGAGTCATAGGCCCTGCTGAGAATGTTGTAAGTCTAGGGAAATACATGTTTCATGTAGGTGACTTTTCATACCTAAGCAGATCTTAGAATATAAAATTGTCTTAGTAACTAATTGTTGATAATAGTGAATGAGACTGAAATCAGGAGTCCTGAGCTTTTTGTCCTGGCTTTGAGTCTAACAAGCTGTACAATCCCAAATAATTTAATTTTTCTGGTATTTGGTTACCTTAGTTCTAAACAAGAGGCTTTATTGAATTAACTTTTAATTCTCTTCCAGTTGAGAAACTTCATGAACTTGCATAATGAATCCTGCTTACTGGCTACTTTTCTCATTTGCTTTGGAAGCTATAGAGTTCGTGGAGCTGAGACATATATTAATGACTTCATTTGTTGATGAGAACTACTGGTGCTCAGAATTTGGGGAACTCTAAAATATCACTGTGATTTACAGAATATATTAAAATACGATAATATTTGAGTTTGGAGATTTTCACAAAATTTTAACATGAACATATACAAATGAATTTTATTTGTATACATTATATAACATACTCCTATACATACAAATATAGATTATCATAGGACCTGGAATTTGCAGCAATTAAATTATCAAAGAACAAATTATTTTGAATATACTAGGATACTTCTCTCTTCAAGAGAACTTTGCTAGAAATTTCATATAATGAAGAATTATTTTTATATTATGGATAATTCTCTGATTTTTTTTTTTCCAAAAAATTTTGTTTTGTGGCATTTGTTTTTGGAGAATGAAATTCATCCTCATATTTCTAGAAGGACTTTTATAACTCTTCAGCTATCTTTTTTCATTTCCAGCTTTGTCAAGAAGAGCCAATAATTTTTCAATATGTTCCTTGGAGTAACTTCAGATTTTTAAGATTATTCAAAGTATCGCAGCTATAAAACAAAATTTTATTTTTCAAATTAAAAAATATTATCTAAGGAATATTGCATTATAATATTAAACAGGTTTTAGGTATACACCATAGTAAATCAATATGTGTATGTAATACTATAAATTCACCACTATTTCATTTTCCCTTTGCTATACAATTAATCCTCTTTACCTCTTCTCCCCTTCTCTTCCTGCGACCACTGATTTTCCTCTTTTTGACTAAAAAGTCTATTGTTTTATTTAGTTCTTTTTTTAAAAGTTTTTACTTTGTTTAATTTAGTTCATTTGCTTGTTATCTCTATATACCACACGAGTGATATATATCTGTCTTTATGCTTCTAGCTTATTTCACTAAGCATAATTCCCTCTAGGTCCATCTGTTGCTTCAAGTGGGAGGACTTCATCTTTTTTGGTAGTTGAGTACTATTCCAATGTGTATATTTATCCATCTTTAACCACTCATCTGTCGATGGGCCCATAGGTCGTTTCCAGCTCCTGGCTATTGTAAATAATGCTGCATTAAACATGGCGTATATATGTCCCTGCAAACCAGTGTTGCTGTATTTTTACGGTAAATACTAACAGAAGAATAATTGGGTGACATGAGATTTCCATTCTCAATTTTTTGAGGACTCTTCTTAGTGCTTTCCATAACGATTGTGCCATTTTATGTTCCCATCAACAATGTATTAAGAGTTCCCTTTTCTCCACACCCTCTGCAACACGTGTTACTGCTAGTCTTCTGGAAATAGTCATTTTCACCAGTGTGAAGTGACATCTCATTGTTGCTCAGAGTTGCATTTACCTAAGAACAAGAGTCGGAACATCTGTTCATGTAACTGTTGGTCACCTGTATGTCTTCTTTAGAAATGTCTACTGAGATTGTCTGCCCATTTTTTAATTGGATTATTTGTTTTACTGTTGTTGAGTTCTATGAGTTCTTTATATATTTTAAATATTAACCCCTTCTCTGATGTATGATGTGCAAATATTTTTTGATTCAATAAGATGTTTTTTACCTTTGAATAGTGCTTTTTTCACTATGCAGAAGGTTTTTAGTTAGATACAATCCCATTTGATTCTTTCGAATTTTATCTCCCATGTTATTGGAGTTGAGTTTCCAAAGATATCTCTTTGGTCATTGTCCAGTAGTACTTTGTTTCTTCTATGTATTTTATGACTGCTGGCCTTATATCAAAAGCCTTAATCCAGTTTGAATTAATTTTTGTGTATGGTGTTATGTAAAGATCTAGTTTCAACTTTTTGCATGTGGTTATCCAATTTTCCCAACACTTTTTATGAAAGAGATTGTCCTTGCCATTTTAAACCTTTGACTCCTTTGTAGTAAATTGTTCAAATATGTGTGGGTTTATTTCTAGACTCCTATTCCATTGTCTGTTTTTATTACAATATCATGTGAAATTATTACTGATTTGTAGCAGAGTGTGAAGTCAGGGAGCAGGATACCTTCATTTTTATTTAAGTTCTTCAGGATTGTTTTTGCTATTCTGGGTCTATTATAATTCCATATAAATTTCATGGGTTTTTTGTTCAATTTCTGTGAAGAACAGTTTAGCATTTTGATGGGGATAATATTAAATTTGTATATTGCTTAAGGTTGGATGGCCATTTAAACTATTTTAACTCTTCCAATCAATGAGTATGGAGTATCTTTCCATTTCTTTGTGTTGTCATTTATTTCTTTTAACAATTCTCTTATAGTTCTCAGAGTATAGGTCTTTCTTTAATGTTTATTCCAAGGTATTCTTTTTAAAAATTTTTATTTTTTATTATTATTGAAGGGATATTGAGTTTGACAATGACTTGTTTTGAGGTATACATAGTGGCATTTTCACATTTGCCAATAGTACAGTAGATTTACTAATATTCCATCACCCCCCTTTTTTTCTCTCTTCGTTTACAGTTAAGTCCCTTCATTCCATTTCTCTCTCCCCTGTCCATCACTTTGGTATCCCAATTTGCCTTTTGTCTCTCATCTCTGAGTCCAAAGTTGTTTGGTGTTCTCTCTCTCTCCCTCTCTCCCCTCCCCATTTTCAGTGTTGTTTAATTTATGACATTTATTTGTCTTCTCTTTATCCATCATATGAATGCTATAATATGATGTCTGTCCTTCTTCTGGCTTACCTCACTAAGGATAATTCTCTCCAAGTTCATCCATGTTGTTGCAAATGGCAGGATCTCTCCATTTTTGATGGCTACATAGTATTCCATAGTGTATATGTACCACAACTTCTTTATCCACTCCACTGTTGATGGGCATTTAGGTAGTTTCCAGTTCTTAACTATTGTGAATTGTGCTGCAACGAACATGGGGGTGCACATATCTCTTTGGATAAGTGTTTTTTTGCGTCATTGGGGTAAATGCCCTGTAGAGGAATAACTGGATCATATGGAATTTCTGTTCTCAATACTGCTTTCCAGAATGGTTGCACCACTTTACATTCCCATAAACAGTGAATTAGATTTCCCTTTTCTCCACATCCTCTCCATTATTATTTCCTTTTTTTTGATAACCATTCTTAAAGGCGTGAAGTGATATCTCATCATTATTTTGATTTGAATTTCCCTGATGACAAGAGACACAGAGCATCTTTCACTTGAAACTGTTGGCCATTTGTATGTCTTCCTTGGAGAGGTGTCTATTAAGGTCATCAGCCCATTTTTTGGTTGGATTGCTTGTATTTTTGTTGTCCATTTTTTTGAGCTTTTTGTATATATTAGATATTAACTCCTCATCTGAGGTGTGAGGTGCAAATATCTTTTCCCATTCAATTGGATTACTTATTGCTTTTATGTGAGTTTCTTTTGCGGAGTAGAAACTTTTTAGTTTTATGTAATCCCACCTGTTTATTTTGATTTATTTGCCTTGCAATGGAAGTTGATTTGCAAAGATATCTCTTAGGTCTATGTATAATAATGTTTTGCCTCCATTCTCTTCTATGTGTTTAATGGTTTCTGGTCTTATGTCTAGGTCTTTAATCCGTTTTGAGTTAATTTTTGTGTATGGTGTTAGATAATGGTCTAGCTTTAACCTTTTGCATGTGACTGACCAGTTCTCCCACCACCATTTATTAAAGAGGCTGTCCTTGCCCCACTGTAAGTTTTTGGCTCCTTTGTAAAAAATTAGGTGTCCATATATATGTGGATTTATTTCTGGACTTTTAATTTTGTTTCACTGATCTGTCTTTCTGTTGTTAATCAGTACCATGCTGTTTTACTTATTATTGCTTTGTAGGAGAGTTTGAAGTCAGGGAGCATGACTCCTCTATTGTTGGTGTTTTTCTTGAGGATTGTTTTTGCTATCCTGGGTTATTCATTGTTCCAGATAAATTTCATTATTTTGTGTTCTATGTCTGTGAAGAATGTCTTTGGAATATTGATAGGTATAGCACTGAATATATACATTGCCTTAGGCAGTATGGTCATTTTGATTGATTTTTTCCATCCATAAGCATGGAATCTTTCCATCAATTTGTGTCATCTTCTTTTTAGCGATGTCCTATAGTTCTCATAGTACAGGTCCATCTCTTTGGTTAGGTTTATTCCAAGGTATATCATTTTATTTTTGGTGCAATGTAAATGGTATTGTTTTCTCTAGTTCTCTTTCTGTATTTTCATTGTTGGCATACAGAAATACAACAGTTTTTTTAATATTAATTTTGTAGCCTGCCACTTTATTTTTGTTTATTATATCTAGCAGCTTTTACTCAATTCTTTGGGATTCTCTATCATATCATGTCATCTGTGAAAAGTGATAGTTTCACTTCTTTTCCTATTTGGATACCTTTTTTTATCTTTTTCTTGTCTAATTGCATTGGCCAGGCTTTCCAGCACTATACTGAATACTAATGGTGAGAGTGGACATCCTTGTCTTGTCCCTAATCTTAGGGGAAAAGTTTTCAGGTTTTTCTCTGCTCAGTAAAAGACTGGCTGTGGGCTTATCACATATAGCCTTAATTATGTTGAAGTACATTCCTTCTATACCGATTTTTGGAGGGTTTTTAACATAAAAGGGCTTTGAATCTTGTCAAATGCTTCATCTGCATCAATTGAGATGATCATGTGGCTCTTGTCCTTTTTTATTGATTTAGTTTATCACATTTATTGATTTGCATATGCTGAACCATGCCTGCATCACTGGAATAAATCCCACTTTGATCATGGATATAATTCTTCTTATATGTTGTTGAATTCCATTTGCTAGTATTTTGTTGAGAATTTTTGTGTCTATTCCTTAAGGATATCAGTCTGTTATTTTCTTGTTCGGTGCAGTCTTTATCTGGTTTTGGAATCAGTATAATATTGGCGTCAAAAAAGTGGAAGCTTTCCCTCTTTTTCTATTTTTTGGAACAGTTTAAGGAGGATTGGAATTAATTCTTCTTTCAATGCTTTGTAGAATAAACTGGTAAAACCGTCTGGTCCAGGGCTTTTGTTTTTGGGAAGGGTTTTGATCACTGCTTCAATTTCCTTGCTTATGATCGATCTGTTCATGATTTCTAGTTCCTCTTTGTTTAGTTCTGGGATATTGTGCCTTTCTAGAAATGTGTCCATTTCTTCCAGGTTATTCTGTTTGTTGCCATACAATTGTACGTAATATTCTCTTACAGTCCTCTGTATTTCTGTTGTAACTGTTGTGATTATTCCTTTTTCATTTTTTATTCTATTTGTGTTTTCTCTCTCCTCTTTTTTGTGAGTCTGGTTAATGGCCTGTATTTTGTTTATTCTTTCAAAAAACAACTTTTGGATTCATTGATTTTTTTGAATAATCTTTCTGATCTATATTTCACTGATTTCTGACCTAGTCTTTATTATTTTTTTCCTTCTGTTGGATTTAGGCTTCTGTTTTTCTAGTTCCTTTAGGTAATGGCTTAGGTTTTTCATTTGTGATTCTTCCTGTCCTCTGAGGTAGGATTGCATCGCTACGTTTCCCTCTTATTACTGCTTTTTCTGAATCCCATAGATTCTGATATGTCATTTTTTCATTTTCATTTGATTTCAGATATTTTTTAATTTCTTCCCTAATTTTCTCTTTCACCCAGTGGTTGCTTAATAACATGTTGTTTAATCTCCACTCTTCTGTGGTTTTACTTTCTCATTTTGGTTGATCTCTAGTTTGATGCCATTGTGATCTGAAAATATGCTGGATATTATTTCAATCTTTGAAAACTTACTGAGACTTATTTTGTGTTTCAACATATGTTCTATCCTTAAAAATGTTCCATGTGCACTTGAGAAGAATGTGTAATCTATAGTTTTTGGGTGAAGTACTCTATATACATCTATTAGGTCCAACTTTTCTATTTTGTCATTTAAAGATCTTGTTTCTTTGTTGATTCTCTGTCTGGATGATTTGTCGTTTACTGAAAGATGAGTATTGAAGTCCCCTACTATTACTGTGTTGCTTTCAATACCCTTATTTAGAGCTGTTAATATTTGCTTGATTTATATGGGTGTTCCTTTATTGGGTGAATAAATGTTAATAAGTGTTGTCTTTTTGTTGTATTGATCCCTTTATCATTATATAATGTCCATCTTTATCTTTTTAAATTTTCTTTGGTTGAAAGACTACCTTATCTGAGTATAGCTGTTTCTGCTCTTTTGGATTCAGCATTAGCTTGGAGTACCGTTTTCCAACCATCCACTTTAAGCTATTGCTTGTCTCTCGACCTAAGATGGGTTTCTTATAGACAACAGATAGTTGGGTTATGTTTCTTAATCCATTTAGCAACTCCGCGCCTTTTGCTTAATGAGTTCAATTCATTTACATTTACAGTAATTATCAACATTTGAGAACTAGCTACTGCCATTTTGATTTTTGTTTTCTGGTTATGTTGATCTCTGTTACTTTGTTATAATTTTGTGAAGTTTTTCCTCTTTGATTTAGACAGCAGGGCATCTTAACATTTCTTGCAAAGGAGGTCTCATGGTTGCAAACTCTCTTAGCTTTTGTTTGTTTGAAAAACAATAGTATTCTTGGCTGGTATTTTTGGTCCTGAAGTATTTTGAAGACATCATTCCATTCTCTTCTAGCTGGTAGAGTTTCTGCTGAGAAGTCTGAGTTTAGTCTGATAGGAGTGCCTTTATATGTCATATGCTTTTTTTTCTCTGGGTGCCCTTAGAATTCTATTTTTGTCTTGGATTTCTTTGTCTTTGGATAGTTCCACAATTATGTGCCTTGGTGTAGTTTTTTGGTATTTATGTAATTGGGTGTTCTGTTTGCTTCATTGAACTGTATGTTTGCTACTTGTTTTAGATTTGGCAAGTTTTCCATCATTATTGCCTTGAAGACGTTCTCTGTTCCTCTCTTTTTCTCTTCTCCTTCTAGGATACCCAGTATTCTAATGTTGCCTTTCCTGATGGTGTCGGATAGTTCTCCGAGTGTTTCTTATTCTTTTTTTTGCAAATCTTTCTTCTTCTTGGCTCCTTTCTACATTATCCTCTATATCACTAATTCTTTCTTCTATTTGGGTTACTCTGGTTCCATAGCTTTCTATATTATTCTTAGTTTCATGAATTATCCCTTTTAAATCCTGTGTTCCTGTTAGTTTTTTTATGTAGAGCTTCGATTGCTGCTTGTTAGTGCTTAATTATTTGTTTAATCTCTGTTTTATCTGAACCTTCTTTTAATTTTCTGAACTTCTTCATGACTGCATTCTTAAATTCTTTATCTGTTAGAAAAAAAACAGTCTTCCATATCTTCAAAGTTAATTTCTGATGAGCTGTCATTTTGCTGTGGTTCCATTTCCTGAGGTTTCAGGGTTTGTTGTGAGCTTTTTCCCCCCATGATTCGTATCTTGTTGATCTGCTAGCTTGTTTGTTTGTTTTAATTTCTACCAGGGGGTGCTCTATTTTTGTTTTATTTTGTATTTTTGACCCTTACAGGCTCCCATAGTGTGTCTTGCTGTGTCAGGGAGTGATGAGGGCTGCTGGGTGGGGGTAGGCGTAGGGTTGGGGGTGTAGTGGTCATCTGTGTGCGTGTAGTTTTGCCACCTGATGGTGGGAAGGAGGTAGGTTTGTTTTGTTGGTAGAACTCTGCTGGCTGGGGCTATGTGACTTGAGTCTGCTGTCTGCGCTTATGTCCCCTGTATTCACCAAACCATTAGGGTCAAGTCCTTTCCACAGGCTGTTCTTCCAGAGTCTTAGCCACTGGATCGCAATTCCCAGGGGGCCTAAGCCCCCAGGTGTGTAGTGTACTGAGTTTGTAGGCTGCCCCTGTGGTCTGTACTGGGAGAAGAGGGACTCAACAGTGGGATCCTGATGTCTCAAACCCTAGGTGGGTGCTGGAGGTCACCACGACTGTTCTGCACTCTTTAGAATGCAGAGTTCTATGGCACGGCCTTTGCTACTCCAGCTAGACTTTGGTAGGGGAAGGAAGATAACCTATGCACTGCAAAACTCTCCTTTCTGGGGGATCCCCTTTGCTGCTGTATTCTCCATTAAATCCCCATGCCTCTACCTACCTGTAGAGTCGGCTTTTAGTCTTCTGTTCTCAAGATAGTCTTTCTTATGCACTGTAATTGTGACTATAAGTTCTCTTTCTGCAGGATCATTATTTACATTTAGAAATGCAACAGATTTCTAATACTAGTTTTGTAAACTGCCGCTTTACTGTATTATTTCTAGTAGCTTTTAACTTGAGTCTTTGGGGTTCTTTTTACATATGACGATGTCATCTACAAATAGTGATAGTTTCACTTCTTTCTTTTCAACTTGGATAGCTTTTATGTCTTTTTCTTGTCTGACTGCACTAGCCAGAACTTCCAACACTCTATTAAAATAGTCGTGAGATGGACATCCTTATCTTCTTCAATTTAGATGAAAAGTTTTCAGTTTCTCTCCACTGAGCATGAGGTTAGTTGTGGATTTGTCATACATAGCTTTTATAATGTTGAAGTACACTCCATCTATACCCATTTTTTTTAGAGTTTTTAACATAAAATGGTGTCGAATCTTACTAAATGCTTTTTCTGAATCTATCGAGATGATCATGTGGTTTCTGTCCTTACTTTTGTTGATGTAGTGCATTACATGTATTGAATCACTCTTACAGCCGTGTAATAAATTCCTCTTGATTATGGTTCATGATTCATTTAATGAGTTGCTGAATTCCATTTGTTAGTATTGTAAGGATTTTTGTATCACGATATATATCAAGGCTATGGGTCTTTAATTTTCTTTTTTTGGTGATACATTTCTCTGGTTTTGGAATCAGGGTAATAATATTGGCGTCATAAATAGTGAAGTTTGACTTCTTCAATTTTTGAAAACAGTTTGAGAAGGATTAGCATTAATTCTTCTTAGAATGTCTGAAAGAATCACCAGTGAAACCACCTGGTCTAGAGCTTTTTTGTGGGGGGAGATTATTACTATTTTTAACTTCTTTGTGATCTGTCTAATCAGAACTTCTATTTCCTCCTGATTTATTCTTGGAATGCTATGTGTCTCCAAGAATTTGTCTGTTTCTTCTAGATCATATGATTTGTTGCCATACAAATGCACAGAGTAGTGTCCTATGCTCCTCTGCATCTTTGTTGTCATCAGTCGTGATTTCTCCTCCTTCATTTCTGATTTTATTTGAACCTTTCTATTTTACGTGACTATGGCGAGGTGCTTTTCTATTTTTTTTAATCCCTTCAAAAAACCAGTTCTTCATTTCACTGTTTTCTTAATAATCTGTTTGATGTTTATTTCACTGATTTCTGCTCTTGTATTATTCCCTTCCTTCTACTATTTTGGTTTCCTTTTATCTTTTCTAGCTCCTTTATGTAAAGGCTTGTTTTCTTTGTGATTCTTCTTGTTTTCTGAGGCAAGACTGCATAGCTATAAATTTTTCTCTTATTACTGCTTTTGCTGCATCACGCAGGTTATGATAAATTGTGTCTTCATTTTTATTTGACTCCAAGTATTTTTAAATGTCACCTTTGATTTTTCTCATTGACTCAATAGTTGTTCAATAACACGTGGTTTATTCTCCCAACTTTGTAGTTTTCACCTTCTTCCTCTTTTGGTTGATAACTAGTTTGAGACCATTACATTCTGAAAAGATGCTAGATATGATCTCAATATTTATAAATTCATTGAGACTTGATTTGTTTCCCAACATATCCTTTAATGTTTCATGGACATTTGAAAAGAATGTTTTAGTGTGAAATTCTCTTTCTCCCCTCCCCCCACTCTCTCTCCCTCCCTCCTCCCCTCCCCCTCCATCCCCTCCCCTGTGCTTTTTGCTGTACTTTCAACCCATATGGGGGCTGGAACTAGACCACACTCCCTCTCTTTGAGCTTTCCTCCAGTCAAATGTATTTGTCATCAACTATCTCCCACTCTGAGGCTGTAAACTGGACCTGTCATCTGTCAGTGGTTCTGTTGACTGTGTCTACCTCTACCCAGTCACCTCAACCTGTATGCATCTCAGAACCAACCGTTAGGCTCCCAAGTGTTTGCACCCCTCCCAGGAACCTCCCAACCAAGTTGCCACTGCTCCCAAGCTTCTGGGGTACCAAATAGGACCCTGTCAATGTCTCTACCATAAAAAACCCAACTGTTTATCCCAGATGCAAATGAGGGAATAACTTCCATTGCCATCTTTCCTGTATCTCCTATTTTACAAATCTTGACTATAAAATATTTTATAGAAAATAATTGATGCTTTCATAATAATAGTCTATCTCTTTACTGTGTCATACCAAAGACCTCCATCTTATCAAGGGTGAGAAGGGTATGAAATACATATGTGAAAGGTATAAAATACTTTGCTCTATTACTTATGTATTAAGTAATACTCAAAATAAATCTGTAGCACTTAGAATTTTTCTTCAAATTCTAATACATTATTACTATGTTCTATACATTACAAAAAGTAATTGATTATAACTCCTCTGAAGAGTATATATTACTCAACCCTATTTTTTCTGGTTGATTTTGAGGAGGGTTATGTTACTTAAATATGATACAAAGACAAAAGTTTTCCTAGGAGATTATTACAAAGTGCAAAAAGATTAGATATATGCATTTGTAGACAGCATCATTGTCTTTTTTTTATCTTACAAAACAGTCCTCTTAAAGATTTAAAAGTTGCCTATTACTAGAAATCTGTAAACAACTAGGTTTATTTCAAATATATAAAACAGTGTGCTCAATAGCCCCTTCGCAGCCTATAAAACTTAATGTAAAATACAGATCAATTACACAAATCTAGTAAGCAGTTTAAAAAAAAAGGAAAGCTTAAGATTGTATGATTTTTTTGGAAAGTTTTATTTATTTTATGCAGTGTAAGATGGAGCTTAGTAAATACACAAAAAGAGTCATGCAGTAGAGAAAAGTAAATTAGTGATTACTAATTGAGATGGAGATGAGATCAAAGATAAGGACAAGAATTAGTCTTGACAGGAGAGTTTGGAAGGGGAATGAGGTTAGGTGATGGAAAGAGGAATTTTGAGTTAGAAAGATAGTCTACTTCTTGTATAAGTCTTCCCAATAGTGGGCAAACTTAGACTTATATTCTTTATGATTCCCTGAGTATCTATTGGTAGAAATTACAGGGCAAAGGCTGCGAGGCATCCCAAGGAAGAACTTGGTAGCAATCTAACCAGCCCATAAGTAAAAGAGTGATCGCATGTGGTCCTGGGTTCCAATCCTTGCACACATAGGCAAATTGCAGCTAGGAAGATCTAAACATGAAATGAAACTTGTCAGACTGCATGACAAAAGCTCTGAACTATCAATAGAAACACTCAGAAGGCCCAGTTACAGCATACCTAGTCTTTTGTAATGGTTTTCTTTAATTACTGGATAAAAGAGCTAGAAAGAATAGGCTATTTTAATTTTAAGAATGTGAAAGTGGCTATAATGGCAATTGGCAAGAAAAACAAAACTAGAAAGAATGATGATCTTCAAGAAGGAGGCTAGAAGAATGAAAAGACCAGGCGTCTTAAGGATGATAAGTTCAATGAAACTTACCTCTCTAAAAGAATCTTTCTCCTTATACCTTACAAGTCTTATCCCCAACTAGTTTCCGCTTGATGATCAGGTATTGTCCAAAAATTTATGTGATAAATTTATCCAAAAGCAGGCTGAAATAACTCCAGTCTCAAAACAAGAGAGTTAAGTTTTAGTTTAGGAACAAGGCTTTGGTATAATAGTGTCATTAAAGTATTATAAGTAGTATCAATTTGTTTAAAAGAGATATTCCTTCCCCTACAAAAAAAATTGCCACAATTCTTGATAGGTTAAAGTTTCTCATGCAAGTCAAATGAAAATCTAAAAGCAACAACAAAAAATAAACCCAAAGTAACACTTCAAACCACTGCTAAGTTTAAACCCCTCTCTAATCTATTTTTCCCTTTTGATTTGAGACTAGCTTATTAAATTGGTTTTAGGAGAAGTGGATAAAAATAAATTAGTACCGATTAATTCATTCATCACTGATGCATCATTAAAAAGGAATTTGAATTCCAACTGAAGGTAAAATCCTTTGGAACAATAAAATGTGGCTAGAAGGCAGTTGCAAGAATATTTCACCAAAGTAAGAAGCAGATCAATGACTTTCACCAGGAAAGTGTCTCCCTGCCTGAGATGGTATATGAAAACAAAACTAATAATAAAACATTCTCTCACATCTTTAATAAGTATTTAAGCAGATACTCTGCTTCATTGAGCTAGCCTCCCTTATGGGGACAAAATTTCACTTGTACAGAACTCAGTCTAATTTTGCAAATAAAATGTCATGTTCCATAAAACTAAAAGGTGTAAATGACATACCTTATAAAATATTACCCTTACATTCATAGACCTATAGATATAATTTGTCACTTTTAAAATAAATGCTTTAGAGGTTGAAAAAGATAGAATACCCAGTTTCTGCAGCAGTAATGTACTAAAATGTTGGCACACAATCAACTTGTTATTTATACAAAATGAGAGTGGGGGCGGAATATGCTGTTAATTTGTCTTGAAGAGTTGTGGAAATAGCATGCATTTTAATCACAAGGTGCTGAGATTATATTAAGACTACAAAAATCACACTTTGTTCCAGAAAACACGTGTTTGCCTAAGATGATGAACTTTTCATAGGAAAAACAGACAATTGTTTCAGGGACATCGCTTGTCACCTTCATTGAACTCCTTTGCTTCTGATTTTTATTTTGCTCAAAATCAATTATTAATTCAGTAAAAATAAGATTACTACTTATCTGATTAACAGGAAACTATCTGTTCTCCTTAGAGGCAGTAGGGAAACTGGGTAGGAGATGGGATAGAAAGAAAAAGAATGGCAGACCTAGGCAGTTTTTGTTTTGACCATATTCATCAGATATCACCAAATATTCATCTCTAGCAAACATTGTTATATCTAATCAGTACCCACATTTACTTACAAAAAGGTACTTCCTCCAGAAAGAACTGTCTTTGAAAATCTGTCCAAGGAAAGCACATTTTACTTCTTCAACTAAATCATAAATCCTTCGATTTGAACATTTAATTGTGCATTTTCTCCTATGGTATAATAAAATCTTATTCATAAAGATATTCCTCTAGATTGGAAGGCCTGCCAAACCAACCTCTTTTTCCTGATCGCTGCGGTTTCTTTGATGTCATCATATCTTTTAGTCAAAGTAAAAGCAAACCGACAGCCTTTTTCTTTTGAGTAATTTGGATGAGTTCTCTTTCTCAGAATAGATGCTTCATTAAATCCATACACAGCTCATAGGTCAAATATTTAAATGTGCAATATCTAGTTTACTAGGTGTCTCTATCACAACTGAAAAATACTATTAGGATCATCATCTTTAACAGTGAAGAAGTGCACACTTTCCACTGCTTCAGAATGCTCCTTCTAGCTTCTTCATGCTACAGTTTCAAGGCCAGCTTTTTGCAGCCTTTTGGGAAATATGGCTCCAGAAATCTTGGTATTTACCTTATAGGAGTGAAATCTTGCAGCTATGTGCAAGGAGCCCACAGCACAACTAAATCAGATTGATTAAGCTTCATACTGATACAATGTTACTCATCTATATTTAGTACAGGAGCCACAGTTATTTTTGTCTGATATGTGATATGCTTGGCCTTGCTATTCTTAATATAGACTTATTCTAATACTTTAGAATGAGCTATTTGAAAAATTCTCTAGGAATTATTTTCTATATAAAAGGCAGGCTACACTGCAATCTGATCCTTGGATCAAGTCAACCAGGTCATCTAAACTAGTCACCCATGACAGTACTGCAATATGCTCTTTTAAATGGTTAATTTTTAAATGGTTAATTTTCTTTATATTTTTCCCTTAATTGTATATAGAATATCACTCTATGATTAGCATCATTTAAGGTATTTTACATGTAATTTCAAAACTCATTATCTCTTTAAAACCAGGCAATTTGGGGTGACAAAAACATTCTAAAGTTGAATTTTGGTGAAGTTGACACAATGCCTTAATAAAAATCATGGAATTTTATGCTTAAATGGTGAATATAATGGTATGTAAGCATACCATAGTAAAGCTGTTTCTACAATAAGAAACTGAGCATTATTTCACATTTGAGTTTGGTGCAGATGAAGTTTTTCTAAGAAGATTTTATACTGGGCTAAAATCCATGTCTTTTTATGGTAAACAGGTGGATATTCAGTGAGTGCCTCCTATGATTGCATTTCCTTTCACATATCTTATATCCGCCAATTTGGAGAATTCCTCTAAACAGACCCCAGAAAACCAAGTAAGTTCATGTGTTACCTAATGCAAGTCAGGAACCGTGTAGAATAAAAACAAGTTTTCAAATTAATCCTATATCTATACAGAGTGGCAGTGAGCAACTATTCTCTATTTCAACTGATAAGTCAACAAAGGGAAACGAAGCTGAGCGGGACACCAGAGGCAAGACTGGGGGTCACGCAGCACACTAAGATGCTCAAGTGCTTATGTAAGAGCGAGCCTGGCCTAACAGGGAAGACTAGCACAAGCTGCTGGGACGTTTGTAGCCAATAAGGAAACATATGAATGGCAGGTGCTCAGCAGTGCATTTTGCTGCAGATAATAGGTGGTTACTGTCAAGCAGGTCCCTATGGGCTCAATGCAGTTCCTTAGATATTTCAGAAGGAATCTAAAAGTAAAACAGAACGAAACAAAAAACCCAACAAACTAATAAGATAACCTACCAAGATAGAGACCTGGGTATAAGTAGCCACTCTAAGTAGATAAAACACCACACAGAGGCTCACTAAAAGACAAAAAATAAAGAGAAACAACAAAACAAAACAAAAACCAACAATAGTCCCAGCAGAGTTTAGCTTCTAAAACAGGCAGAAGGTCAAAGTGAGCTAATCCACAGACTGACCCAAAGTTAATTTGTCTGAGAGATTTACCTAGAGACCCTTAATTTTTTCCTGATTTGTTGAGAGCCCTGGCGAGGGGTTGAGGTAGGGGCTAAGTGGCCCCAGCTGTGGGAAATGGAGTACAGTGCTGGGAGCCCCAGATATCATGGCAACGTCTGTAACTGGGATGGGCACCCTTCTGTGCACTGCCTAAGCATTTAGACGGATTGGGACCGGCTTGCTTCTCTGCAATCTCTCTTTGGCAGAAACGGCAGCTTGATTCTTCTCTTGTTTCTGTGTCCTCCCTTTCACACATGTTTTGAGGAATTCGAAATGGAGACATTCTAAAATTGACTTGCCTGTAGTAAAATCTGGATTGGGAGATACTTGTCTGTAACATCCAACTGAGCATACTCACTGCTTTCAGATCACTGAAAACTTTCAATGACATGTTGTTCATATTTTATTAAAAACTAAACCTTAAAATTTACAAAGCACTATCATAGAGCAAATAGTTTGGTAATTTATAGAACAAGTTTAAAAAAATAAAACAGACTGTCAATTTCTCTCACTCCCTCCACAAATTTAGATGGGATGATGATAATGAACTTCAGTTCAACCCAGTACTACTTTTTCAAGCAGTCCTATTCATGGAGACAAGCCCAAAGACATCTCATGTTTTAAAACTACTACATTTTTAAAAAGATGAATTCACAAGTTTACAAGCTTACCAAAAGAGGGAAAATATGAGAAAATTAAAATCACAATAAAATGAAAACGCTACATATTTAAAGGTTGTGAGACCCCCAAACCAGAATGAAAACATGTAGGGTGAATGTCCAAAAACAATTCCACAAGTCAATACAATAAATCAGGCCCAGATGTCACAAACACAATAAATCAATTCAAACTGCCAAACCACTTTGCTCAACCCATTGGATTTAATTAAAAACACCACTCAGTTCATGAGAGGCCTAGTAATGGAGCAGATAATATCAACGAGGCTCAGCTATCCACCCAAATCTGATGTGGGAGATACACTACGCTAAATTTTAACCTACAGACCTGTTAAACATGGCAGGGTCTAGCACACATCTGCAGTAATGCACTGACATCCCATCTATGCCTTCTTCTCATCCTCCCAAAGCGCTCACTGAGGATGCTATCAATCAACCTTTGCCATCATAAGTGCCAGATAAATGTTGTAGGAATATTGACTTTCTGGTCCTTGTTTTTGTGATAAAAATACAGCACAGTCACTGAAAACAGATTAGCAAATTTAATCAAATGCATAAAACAATGGGTGGAGCTACGGCCTGTGATTTTAGCTTCTTGCATGAATCATCCTAAGACATCCCAACCCAGGCTCGGTGCCTATAAAAATTTGTTGCAAAACAACCTGTAAATGTCACTCAGGAGAAAGAATGGCGGGGGAAATATGAAACATTCACAAGCTATAATGAATTCAGGAAGTTGACAGAGGGCACACATTTCCAGGAATCTTCTAGGGCTGAAGGTTAGAAATCTCCTTGGCCCTTAAACAGAAAAGATTCCAGTAGCTTAGTACAGAAAAGACACAGATACGCACCCACAAGGTTGTTTTAACCTGAAGGATCACATTATTCATCATGAGCAATCTCCAAACTCAGTCAGCAGAGCCCTCCTGGCACCGTCCTTGTGTATACTTGGCTCAATTTTATAAAGACAGAACAGACTATGTTTCGTATTTTTGCCTTGAGTTATTGACATGTTTTAAATTATGCTGTTTTATGTCCATTCTTAATAGAACAGAAATCTGCTACAAAAGATCTTTATTAACAGATAGCCTCAGGTGCTGGGACTCTGGATGTAACAGCCTCCAAACAGACAGGCAGGGTGTTTGTTAATAGGCTTTTCCAACCCTTTGGCTTCTGTGAGATGTAAGTGGATTATGGAGGTTTGTTTGTCAGGCTATCTTTTTACATCACTGTCTGAATAATTGCCACAAAGGCCTATTGCTTTGGCCTAATTAACGAAATGTACAAAATCCTGAGCATAGAACTTTTTTTGATTAGCCATCTCCATGGGAAGTTTAAGACCCCCATGACTCCTGGCCCCAGACAGATGCTCTTCACGATGAGCTTGTAAATATACCAAGGATGTGTCTTGACACACACAAAAAATGTCACCGAAAGATACATTTAAGGGTTGTAGTTTAAAAATCAGTATCCTTGAAAGAAGTCATATTCTTATACAAATTCAATCATTTGTTTACTAGACAACTTAACACTGTCAGTTCCACCCCACCCTCCCCATAGAAGGAAAAATTAAGTGTTATGATTTAATATGTTAGAATGGCCATATGAAATTAAGTCATATGCATAATTTTGTGCAATATTCTGTAGTACATATTGAAAATACACAAGACATTTTTGGAGTAGGAAAGAAAAGAACCTGATCTTAAAGAGCTCCAATTAAAATGCAAAGCAAGAAAAACTAAAATTAATATGAACAATAATATGTATAAGATATTGACTAAATATATACGTATTTTTTAAATCTGTTAATTACTAAAAACAAAAAAATAAATTCAAACAGTTGAGTAAATTTTACTTGGAAGTCTTAGCAATATGCATAAGATTAAATTAATTCAGAAAGTTTAGAGACCCTGGGAGAAGATTGTGTCTTTCACTTGTTTTTCCAGTGGGAAAGGGGTAAACAGTGATTTAATAGAAAAATATATCTTTAGTTTAATTTTTGGAATTTATGTTGAATTGTTGAAAAAATTTTACTCTAAAGTAGCTTACAAATATAGTTACATGCAATTTATTCATGTAGTTATACACTCATGGACAACTGACAACATAAACTAATTAACAAGAAATGTGGTGAGCATATCTCATTAATCTGCCTATCTGATCAATGCTAAATATTTAAGATGAGTATTACAGCAGCTACCATCAAACAAAAAATAAACACTGGGGGACCAATGGCTTAGATAAAGGCTGATGGGCTGACAAGAATATGGTAGCATGAATATTCTTCCGGTAAGAATAGATTATGACAGGAAAGGCAGCCTCTACTGTAGCCACTGGAAAACTAAAATAAAAAGTTGAGACTTTCTTCTTTTGGATCAGCAGCAGTAATAATGATAACACCAGTAATTAATAAAAACTGTTACTTGTTGAGTTTATTGTGTTCCCCACTTACTTTGCAAATGGTTTGCATTCATGATCTTCATTAATCTTAACAAACTCTGCAAAGTAGGTATTACTATCATTTCTACTTTACATGTGAGGATGTAGACAGAGAGTAGCAATTTACTCAAGATTGCAGAGTCAATAAAAGCTAGAATCAGTATTTAAACCTAGAATCAACCCCAAAGCCCATGCTCTTATCCACAGCACTAAATTTGCAAGCGTCTTGATTGATGCACAGGCATTTTTGGTGGTTGTGGCATTGGGGAGGCGGTGATTCATCACTCTTTGCTCAGTTGTTTTCCCTGGATTTTGCAAGAGATCATGTTTAAGGTAAACTGTTTATCACCTGCCTAGACACCAGTGATTTACAATTATTTCTTTATTTAGAAAATGTTCAGTGTGTGAGTGGTCTCTCTCTGAAAAAATGCCAACAAAGAGGCCTTGTCAGTTTTTTGGCAGAGAGACATCTAAACACATAAAAACAAGTTTAAACACTATCATTTATGCATAATTCTTTCTTGGCATCATTTCTCACTTGCCACAATTTGCAGCCAGAAAACACTTATTTCTACTTTTCTTACTCTAGAAATAATCCAGTCTTAAGTGGATCTAATTCCTCCCCAGAAGAGAAACAGCTCTGTCAGGACTTGGTTATGTGTGCTGTGTTTGAGACATCAAGGTTTCCATTTACTGCACAGCTGCACAGTCTCTGAAAGCTGGTGCTAAGCCAGAGCTCTGTACACACAGAGATCTGTAGTCTGGAATGATAAACACACAGCTGCCTGTGGCGAGGGCCACAGGCATAATAGATGGCCACATCTCAATGAGAGTCAGGAGAAGCCAACACAAATCATTAATCCAACTGCTTATATGTTAAATATCACAAAGTATCTACAAAATGGTGAGCTGTTTCAATGGAAAGCAATGATAGGAGAGGGAAAATGTGAAAGTATTTTAATGGAACTGGAGAGCATAAGTGGCTGCAAGTCCTTTGTAAAGTTGGGCTTGAGAAGTGATTTACAGCCTTGAAGCCCTCTTGCTGCAAATAGTTCATAAAGCCCATGACCTGAGTGCTTGCCCACGGGACCACAGTAACATTTATCTAGCATAAATCAATGTGTTTCAACCGCTAATTCCATTTGGCTGTCTCATTCTTCTGGTTTTGGCAAAGCCTAGCCTAGCTATAAAGTCACTTGGTGACTCACACGAATAGCTGTTTGTTAAGGAGTCACACACCACTAGGAACAAAGCGTGCTATTAGTTGAGTAGTAATAAAAATATAGCTCTAGAGCACATTTGGAGCTGTGCTAATTGAAACTTCCTCTTTGGAGGAGCCTGATGAAAACCAGCTGTAAAAGTCAAGCAGGAGCAGATTTTAACATTGCATTAAAAGCCCGGCAAATTCAGAGACAGAAGAAGGCATTCTGGCCTGAAAACATGATCTAATTGGCTCCTGACATGCTGCAGAGAGCTTGTGACCTGAACCCGGCAAGCAGAGGAAAGAAACTACATGAGCAGGATATGAAAAAAGAAACCTGTAATGCAGTTCCCCTCATAAAATTTCAGAGCTGCCAACCTTCTCAAGAACACGTGGGAAAAACCACAAAAGCCTAGCAGATTTAGAAAAATGAAGTGGGATATTGTTCTGAAAAGGGAAAAACAAGAGCTTTAGTGTTTTCATTGGTAATAAGAGCCTTTAAAGAATATCCATTAGTATTAAAGACAAAAAGCATTCAACACACAGAGGAGCAAACACACAACATCCAAATGAAAAACAACAACAAAAAAAACAGACAAATCACAAAAGTACTGTTTTTAAAGATGAAAAGAGAACTCTCTCCTTCTCTTTGGCTGTATACTAAGTTCCTATTCTAAGGCATAAGAACTGCACTCTGCCAGTGCATATAGAAGAAATGCATCCATAGGTTTGCAGACAATGTGGAATCATCATAACTTGTCCATTTGCTATACTTGGGAGTGGCTTCGCCATTTGGAAAGGCAGCAGTGATTCATAAATGTAAGTAGCATATTCTACTATGTGAATATGTGAATTTTATTTAATTTAGATGAGTGGAGCGCCTGGAAATGTTAAAAGCAAGTTTTGTTTTATAACACCTTTAAGTAGCATATAAATTAGGAAGGACTGCTGGTCTTTTTAATTTATTTACTCATCAATTTAATGGAGTGTCTAGTTTGGGAGCAATGTCAGAGTGATTTGTAAAGATACAGGGTGGGGAGGTTTATTTATGTAGATGTGGAAAGGATCATTATGTTTTATGCTACAAAAGCATGAGAGTAACTATATGTAATATGTGTATTATAATGATTATTCTGGAGGATATAATTATAGCCCCACAAATAATAACTATGAAAGTTAAAAATTCACTTCATTTTCATCCTCCTTTTGGAACATATTAAATGGGTAACCTCTTATGTTTTTCTCTTCCTCTTTTATCACAAATAGATCATACTAAGCTGACTAACTAGGTTAAAAATAAAATAAAACATCCTCACAAAAGTAGAAGCTATATAGTTATATAATTTTATCTCTTTCCTTTTTTTTCTTAAACCTTGCATCCCAGAGTTTAACAGTCACTGGCATTAAGCATGGCCTCTAGAGTACGTGATTTGGTCTTCTGAAGCGTATTTCTAATAATGTTTATTATGTATATGACTTGTCAGATAATGAGTTATCCTCAATGTGTAATGCAATTCATAGTGCTGTGCCTTTTATTTAACTTGCTTGTCCACATATATAAACACCAGGAAAGCTAAATTTTAATGCCCTTAAACCTGATGATAGAGACTGACGAGTTTGGAAAATGTTCTAAAGATAATTCAAGATTAGGTGATGAAAAATTAACACATATAGAATGAAGCCAAAAGACAACAACAGAGTGACCTAAAATGGGGGCCTGGAAAGCAGTCAATGTCCCAGCTTATCCCAATTTTCTCACTAAAATATTTTCTTTAAAACTCAGAAAGAGTGAGCATTCATATACTTCCACCAAATTGGAACTTGAAAATAACTTAATACCAGAACCCAGAAATTTCGAATTATCTAAGAATTAAACCAAGAAATAAAGTGACTTCCAGGTGCAATACAATTAGAAACAATGGAAATCAGTTCATTCTAATAATGTGGCTTAAAGTCCCTCATTTCTTTCCTATGGCTTTACTCAGAAAACTGTCTACATTAGAAACTGTAGAGTTTAGCTAAAACATTTCACCCCAGGTCTCTCTGAGTTGGTTTCTTGTGGATGTGCCACTTAAACATGAAGCCAAGGACAAGCCCACAGACAAAGGAGTTTGTCTAGCCCCTGTGCCCTCCTCCCCGCAGAGCCCCTGTGCCCTCCTCCCCTCAGTCCAAGAAGCCGTACACCACTCTCTGAGCCTCTACCCTTCCACTAATACGGAGTGGTGTTTTGCCCCTATGTCCCAGAAGAATGTAGAAAGGGAAGTTATTTAATCTTTATTCAGAGTACAGATGTGTCATTCCTCCTTGCCATGTGAGGAACCCCTCCTCTCTCTTGTGAGACCCTAGGCCTTGTCACCTGGTGGTTGATTGTTTCCTCAAAATGGTTACGCCAAAGCTAATACATGGCTCAGTTGTACTTACTTTAGGAATCACCAAAGTTGTGTAATGTGCAGATTATAGAGGACAATGGGATTTATAATCTTAGATTAGAAAATAATGGCAGCTCCTAACGTGTTTGTGGTGAACTAGGGGAATTAATCAGACAAAATGAGGCAAAGAGGAGATAAAGGTTAAGAAATCCCCACCCTCCATAAACCATGACACCTCTGATCTAAACCAAATTAGAACTGTGAGGAGGCATGGTACCCTGGTCCTGGAAAACTCCACCCCTTTTTCCAGAAGTCTGCAGATGTCAGAGAACTAAATTCTACCCCTGTCTTCTCCTTTCTTTGCAAAAATACATATAACCCAGTCCCCACATGGCAAGGCTAAAGAAGCATTTTGAGTAGGCGATCCCCTCTTCCTCTTTGACCAAAGAATAAATTTATTTATTTGTTCCTATTTGTGGCTTTCAATCTTTATTAGCTGGATGGGAAGAAGAACCTGGGAGATACTGATAACAGCCTCAGCACAGAATAAGTCTTTGGTCTGCCCCAGCTACCTCAGAATTTACTACCATGTACATTCTCCATATATCTGTTAGTAAATTTGGGCTTTTCTCTTACTAATTGTGGCTATATTAATCTGTTCCTTCATCCAGCCTGTGAAGAACCTGAGAGACCCCCACAAAACAAAACACACAGTTGTCCTCAGGATCCAGGGTGCTGCATTTGGAAGCAGCATAATACTATCTCCTCCTTTCTTTCACAGTATCTGTGATTTCTGGCTGTCAACAGAGATACTGAAGCTCCCAGAAATTGAGGCAGAGAGTCAATGGGAGGTGGTGCTGTAGATTCAGGACACAAATGCAGTGTTAACACTAAGCAAAGAATTCACTGTAGGTCAGCCAGACTATAGTAGACAAAGCCTGACAAACTCTGGGAATTAACTGGGAGATGACTATGATCTCTAGGAGGATGACTAGGCCAGAAGTCATGAGAGCATACTAAGTGTAAGCCCAGATAAATACCTCTTAGTTATAAACTCTAAAAATTCCTCATTAAGCATATGAAAACATATTGTACAATAAGAAAAATATTATAATGATTTACATAAAGGGTAGAGTTCTGAGTTGAGGTACAGGAACCAAAATATTGATTTAGACTATTATTTGGTAGCCTCATGTGACAAAATGATTGATCTCTCATTCTTGCTGGCCTGTGTATCTATAGCGACATTTCTAAGACTCACTTAGAGGTGCATCATCAACACTAAGGTTTCTCCAGCGGAACTCAGTAAATGGGTGTCGCTGGATTAAAGAAACGAAAAAAGAACTCTCCGAACATTCACTTTTTTTCTATTGGTTAAATATAAAGACAAAGGCAACCTTGAAAGACAAATGATAACAAAGGCAAAGTTGTTTAGCAGAATGGTGGAACAGGTGAATTGAACCAACTCTCACAATAAGAATGACTACACAATCTGAACAGGTTTATTATTAAGATTAGTGTTACTATCATCACTAGTTAATCTGCCTGAAGATACCCATTAGCTAACAAAGAGCAAAGAATTATAGGATTAAGATGATAAAAAACAAGACACCCAGAAAACTGAGCCCAGTATTTTTAGGACAGTATATTAAAAAAGTTTCTCCTAAAGTAAGGACAGTTGCCAATTCTAGACTAAGTGAGAGGTTAAGACATTGAGTAGAACTTGTGAATGATTTGCAAAGCTAAAAGAACCAAAAAAATGAAGTCGGGGTCATAAACCTGTGCATTTGAACTGAGACCACGAAGGCTAAACTCCAGCAGTGCAGCTGATTTGACTAAAGAATAGCTGTTGGAGGTAGTGACACCAAGTTCAAGTCACTTTAACTCTATTTTGGTGACAGAATGACCCCAGATTGATAGTGACATTAGTTTTCTGCTAAAAAAAAATAGACATTACATCATATTCATCCTTAATACTTAATAGATTAATGCTTCTCAAGTGATGTTCAGTAAGGTATAATTTGCATTCCGTTAAAAACTCTTTTAAGTGTAAAGTGATATGAATTTTAACACATACACTCAAGCAACTGCCTTCACCATAAAGATATAAAATACTTATAGGCTCTCAAGCTTTCTCACGTCCCTTTGTGATCAATTTCCTCCCCTCAAGCTTAAAGGGCAACCAAGACTGATATTCAAACACTGAAGTCCCTTTCGTAAACTATTAATGCCCTATCTAATAATACAAAACAGAGAAAATTCATAATAGCAATAAACATTTTAAGATAAATATAAACAAATCTAATTAAATGCATAATAGGTGAAGAAAATTAAATTACTGTAAGATAATTTTTTAAAGTCTGAATTAATGAGATATAATGTTCATTACGGAAAAACTTCATATTTAAATATGAATATTTCCCCAAAGTTTTAATGCATGCACTTTCAAGGAAGATTCCCTATATTATTAGTTTCCATTACCATGATATTCTAATTCTAAAATTCAAAAGAAAGAGTAAAGAAAACTAAGTCAATTGTAAAGAACAGTAAAAAGAGGTAATTTCCCTAGGAGATATCAAGACTTATCAAAAAGTAATAGCAGCTATAACATTCTAGATGGTGGCATTGACACACAGACATATAAAGAGAACTCAGCAAGATAATTATACTTAATTAGAAAATTACTATCTGAGAAAAGTAGAGAATGATTACATATTCACTAAATGGCAATGAGTCAATTGGCTATTCATATTGAAAAATTAGATAAACTCCTACCTTGTATAAGAGCAAAAATAAAGTTAGGTCAAGATCTAAATTTGAAAGACAAACTTTAAAATCTTTAAGTAAGAAATGCAAAGACCATCTTCAAGCCCTTTGGATATAAAAGTCTCTTAAATATTGTACAAACAATACTTACATAAAGAAACATTGATGAAATTGACTACATCAAACTAGTCTTTAGTACAATGCCAGAAACAAAGTTAAAGGCAAGTTACATAGTAAGAGAAGATACCTGAAAAACAGAAAAATGAAGGATAAGATTCAGAACACATAAGTAGGAAAATGAGTAATATTGTAAGTAATTCAACAACTAGGTAATGCAAAAAACTGAAATGATATTATCTACATATCTATACCCTTCTGTATATATAAACACACATATACATATACACATATATATATTACTTCATCTCAAATCAATTAAGTGAAACATTGAAGCAATAAACATACTGAGATTCATACCCTTGGTAATGGCATATGTATTTTGAGACCCTAGAAGGTTTCAAAAGTCTGAGAGCAATAACAACTGCTTACAAGGATTGGGGAAATCTGAGTTTCATATGGGCTTCTGGTAATTTAAATCAACACAATTTATATAACAGGTATATGGATAATATCCAATAAAGTCAAAATCATAAGCTTCTGATACAGGAATTCCACTTGTTGGTTTATATCCATTGGAGTGTTCTATTGGCATTCTGGGGTCAGGTAATATGTCTTCGTACAGCGCAGGATATTCAGGTTCCTTGGCCCCTGTTCTCTCTATCCATTAGCAACTCCCAAACATTGTGTGTTATGATATAAACGTGTCCCCTGAAATTCACGTTAGAAGTTTTAATTCCAGTAACTTTGACTATGACTGTGTTTGTAGTAAGATTCTTTAAACAGGTAATTGAATAAAATGAAGTCCTTAGGGTGGACTCTAATCCAATATGACTGGAGTCTGCATAGGAAGAGAAAATGTGGCTACAGATATGTTACAGAGGAAACATCATATGAAGACACAGGGAGATGATGGCCATCTACAAGTCAAGGAGAAAGGTCTCAAAGAAACCTGCCCTACTAAAATCTTGGTGTTGGATTTCCAACCTTTCAAATTGTAGAAAATACATTTCTATTATTTAAGTCACCAGTCTGTGGTTCTTTGCTATGGAAGCTCTAGAAAACTAATACACTATGATAGAAAGAATGCTCCCATGCATTTCCAATTGCTCCTATTCGAGAGCTTAGATGGAAAGGATTCCTACCCTAGAACATGTGCATTAAGCAGCACTGACAAGACTTTTTATTTAGCTGTTAAGATGAACACACTCATCTGTGTGTGCACACATACATGTATCTCACAATGGAAAAGTCATTCAAACATAATGTTGAGTAAAAAAAATCGTTGCAGCACTGATATGCATGGCATGTTGGGCACAGAAGGTTAAACATGAAAAATGACTGGCTTTGCAATAAATTTACAACTATCTGACAAAAACATAAAACACCTACATAGAGAGTAGCCACAGCAAATCTGGAATTTTTTGAATGGAGTTAGGAGGGCTAGAGAAGCAACTAAAACTGTTTTTGCAAAGTTTTATTGCTTTAAGAAAAATATACAGCAAATATAGCAACACTTTTATATTTATTAAATCTGGGTCATAAGTAAAAAAGTATTAAATTGTTCTCTATAGTTTGGCTGTTTTAAATTAAAAAGGGAAAGAAGGTAATCTTATAGCTTATTATTGCATTACAAAACAAACCAAATATAGAATCAGTTTCCTTCTCATCAAGGAATTTACTTTTAAATGACAGGTAATAGCTGGTAAATTTTAAGAGCCATTTGGAGGATACGGTTTGTTGCATCTCTCTCGTTTACTCCTTCTTCTTTGTATGGACACCAGCTAATCCAGCAATTCATATGCCTGCATTCTCTGCAGCTGCATGCTAATTCCAGACAAAATCCCTCAAATTAGCAATGGATAATAATACACTAATTAAAACTGGAACATAAAGCATTTTTTCCAGAAGCAATGTGAAAGACCTCACTGATTATTATCTGTGTATACTATAATAATTTTAGAGGTTCATTACTGAAGTTTAGAAGTAAATATACTAAGATAAACATACTCAAAGTTGCTTCATGAATAATACTGATTTTACTTCTTAGCTTTGGAATATGAACAGATGTCACTATTTCTGGATCTCCCTCCTCCTCTTTCCCTCTAGAAGTCCGGGAACAAATATATCAAGACAATAACAACCGTGACAAAATAAAATTGCTGACACATTTAGAAAGAACTTTGTTATAAAATTACCTCTGGCTATTTACACACTCTCAGTAAAACTATGTGACATTTGCCTGATCCTAGGTAAATGAAATAGTACTTTTCTTTTTAAAGTTAATTCTAAATTGTATCAATCTTAAATAACAGAACAATCATGAGAATTGAGAAGACACTGTCTTTTTCAATCTTAACTAGACATAGAACTATGAAAGTTCTTAAACATTTAGATCTAGTTAGGGCTTTTTTCTCCAGTAAACCAAAATAAAATGACACATAATTTAGCAATATAAATGTTACAATTAGATATCTAATGATAACACATCAGACTTAAAAATAATCACAATAGTTTATGTTAGAGATAGTTACATAGATGGGTTTCTAGAATCACTTAAAGACATATGAAAACACCTAATAGTAGTATATTTTCTAAATCTTCATTTAAATGAATGACTATGTAAGGCATCTTTTATTTCCTGAGCTTTGAACATCTCTATCTGTAAGACAAAAATGTGAATATGTCATTTCCACTATTCTTTTTTTCTGCTTGAAAGGAGTTCACTGAAAACTGAATTTTTTCATTCATTGTTAAATGATATACAGGAACTCTCTATGCTAGAAAGGAGAGGGAGGAGAGAGAAGGGGAGTGACAAGCTACTGGAGTCCCAGTAAACAGATTAATTACAGTTGGCATCACAGTGTTAGTCACAGGTATAAAAGTAAACGGACTGAAGGATAGAATGAAGGTGAACATATCAATGCATTTGTTTTCATGTTGTGTCTGTGTATGTTTGGGGAAGGCATGAAGGTAACAAATAGAGAAGTTTAGGATTACATTGAGATTTTTGCCTTGAATACATGGGTGGATAGTCATAGTACTGACTAAGTGGGAATGATGAGAAAAGAGTTCTGATTTGTATTTTAAGACTTCTTTCCAGGATTCAGGTAATGATGTCAAGTAAGCAGTGGGACATTTTGTATTTGGAGTTACAGAGACAGATAGGATTAGAGCTCTAGATTTAGGTGTTAACAGTCTAAAATGATATTTAAAAACTTGCTACTGATTAGGTGACAGAGAGACTGCTGGTAGTGAAAAGATCAGTAACTCAAAGAACTAGTATGTGACTCATGTAGAGTCTACATGACAATTGCTAAATTGGAAAGGGACGAGACAATATAGATCATATAGCGTGATTTGCTCATTTTGCCAGAGACAATGTCTAAATAAATTAATTTATTCTGAGAAATAGAAAAGCATGACTTTTTCAGCAAATGATATTTATGGCTTCTCAATACATAAGGGAAATTTTTTTCCAGTGAGTCTTTAATTTCCCAGATTATATAAAGCCAGAGATTGGCAGTCTCTATTTTCAAATCAATTTTGGCAATAATTTGGACAGATCTTGTACTATTCCTTTTAGTTCACAGGAGACTTTGTTCTTTTTGAAGCTATATGGTTATTATTCCTCTCCTGTCAAGTATGCAATAGGTACTGCCTTGCATTAGTGAACCACTCAACCATTGCGTCTTTTTGTCAAGTTAGCATTAATGGAAATGTGAGCAAGAATCAAGAGGAGGACAGGCTTTGGGGACAATTTGGATTAATATGCTGAATTGTCTAAACTAAATAGAGACTCCACGTGTAATTTTCATTTCCTAAGCTAAGCAACAATTAGTTATTCCACTCAAATGTCTGTAGCAATGAGATCAGTGACAAAAATAGTGCTTGAAAAACAAGAGAAGAAATGGCAAACATGTTATTTATTTGCTTAAATCTATTATAATGGGACTGGCAGTGTTAGTCTCATTAACAGAGGGACCTTTCTTTCCACAAGCCAGCTGGAATAATAAAGGCAACTATGTGACATTTAAAATGCAATTGCTCTGCTATCTGTAGATTTTGTTTCTGATGCTTACTGATCACAGAGGAAAGTGATCTGAGTAGAATGCAAACCATCTTGTTCATCATCTGCATTACCAACAAAGACAGCATTAGGGTTAAATGCTATAATATGGCAACAAGGACATGCTGAAATATTATTCATGTCAAAGTACTTGAACATTTATTTCAAGCATTTATTCAATTGTTCTTTTGCCATGTGACAGTCCAAGAGTTGATAGAAATACATCTGCTGTGTTTTTCTTGAATAGGCAAAAAGAAATTATAATTAGGGGAATACTGCTTTATGCATATAAATACACTGCATCTTTTGAGACAAGTTGTTCTAAACAAGTGAGAAGCATGCAGATTTCCCTCTATGAATGTTTAGCAAATGGTAGGCTTGTTTTAGTGCCTTTATTTTAATGACAAAATAATGATCTTGAATGGAAACATGCCTTTAGAATTAAGGCATCATATGGCAAAGTGAGTTTCAAGATAAATACAAGTATTCTGAATTATTCAAAATTCTCTGCATTGAGGGTTTGTTTGCGACCTCAAACAGGCAAATAGTACTCAGTGATTTTCAATCTCTTCTTAATTGTTTCAACATGAATTCCAAAATGAAGGCCTTCAGGGGAGGATTTTTGAGATTTCCAATGTCTTCGATCAGATGAAAAATAGGAAACTTAGAAGCAAATAATGGGCTATATAATATATCACTTGGGTGGCCAAGCTTCTCTATACCTCCAAGAGTCAGACTGGAATTTTAATGGGTTCCAATTTTACTTGACCCAATTCATCCATTTCCACTAGATATGCTTATCCTTTACACACTAAAACCATAGCATGAACTGTAAATCATCAGATTATAAAACTGTATTCTGACATTTTTAGGAACTACATTTATTCCACTTTCTGCTTATGTAATGAGATCTTGCTACTTTTTTTTTATTTTAGAGGTGAAAAGCTATGCAATTTTGACTCAGTTGCATAGCACCTATGTGAGAATTTAGGTTTAGTCTATTTAAAGATACTCAAGTCTAACACAATTATGAATGTGGGGACTATAGTTCTCTTTCTCTCGTGCATGCACGTGCACACAAACAGGCATACGATAATTAGTCAGTATTGCTGAAATAGAAAGATAAAAATATCTCAAAGTTAGGGTTATAAAAAAAGAAATATCATTAAGAAATGAGCAGAAAAGGACTGTCTAAAATAATAGTGCATCTTTAAGATGTATCTATCATTCTATTTGCATGTCTGTAGTCAATGAAATATCAAAGATCATTAGTAAGTCAAACACATATCATCTTCTATACAGTAATTTCATTGGTCCAACAAATCACACACACTTACCGTTTAGATGAACAAGCAGGAGATACACTGTGCTAGAGAGAAACGGAAAGAGCATACCACTTTTTGGATGGCATGATGAAGGAAGTCTTTATGAAGGTGACACAGAACAGGGCTGATTCTTGCAAACTAACTAGGCCTAGGGATTATTTGAGAGTACAGGTGTGGGGGTGGGGTGGAGACAGATACTATTCAGGGCTCCTTTAGAGCAATAGTAGACATTAGAGAAACCCAGAAAAGGCGTTTGGTGCAAGCCAAATTGTGAACAGGCAATAATTGTCTCAGGAGTTAGAACTCAACAGTAAGGATTTGAAGGAAGATGAAATTTTAGACCTCCACTGAGATCAGCTTAAATACTGAGATTTAAAAGAACTGCGAAGAACATTATGAATATAAAGAAAATTGTTATATTATATGCTACCAAATAATGTTCTTGATTTTAAAGAACTGAGGAAAAGTTAGAATACTAATATCTTTATACTCAGGTTTAAACTGTAAAGCTATGGATTAGATAATCGCTTGAGAATCCATCTCTATGATCCACGAATAACTATTTTCTGATCTAGTTCTTTTTTGAGCATTTGAAGTGTTTCTGATATAGCAGAGACTAAATGTCCCCAAAACATTTCTCTATTTAAAAACCTGCATGTATAAGGAAAGGGAAGCAATTCAGAACTACTTCTGCAACAAATGATCTTCTAACATTCAAGATCTTTAGATTTAAGCCCAACGAAGACTTCCATTATATTTTTATATTAGAATGGATTTTTAAATGCACTGAATTCCTCCACTCCAAAATGTAAAATTCAGTGGCATTCATGAATCTCTAATTCTAAGGCAAAGATATAGTAGAAATGTAAAACTTGGTAGGAAAAAAGAAACAGCCATTTCATGAGTGAAGATACAGAGTAATAGTCAACCCAATAGAAAGTGTAACAACTAACAGCTCAGAGTACCATAAGTGATATCTGAATAGAATATATAATTAAAAAAATACACTGATCTTATTTTGCAAAGAGGACATGAAAATTATTAAATCCTAGATTCAGTTTGGGATATTAGGCCACATAACATTTTAGATAAAAAATATTACAATTTATATTCTGGAAAATGTGCTAGTAAAATAATACCTAGTAATATAGCCTTAGCTTAATGGCCAATAGTTTTTGATTGTTATGCAATCTACTACTAAGAAACTGATTAGTTAATTGTTGAGCTGATCTAATTCAAATATTCATTGACATAATAGGAGTACTCCCTGAGCTGGTCATCGCAATCATTCTTTAAGCAGACTGACTGGAGTATGGCATTGATTACTGAGTATTTTGGACTCCAACCTTCAACCCCACCACATACACATAACAGTTGGGTCTTAGAGATATGATCCTAATTCTTAGAAAACATGCTTCATTGTGAAAGAAACTGACACCTTTGGAAATATGGGTGGGTCTTGAAGTCCACAACAAACATGAAGATGAGTTAGTAAATGTGGAAGACTCAGCTGAACACTCACTACAGTTAAGAACCATCATTATTAGCTATTATTATTAATATTTTCCTTAGAGAAAAATAAAGATATGTTACAAAATAAATATTGGTTTAAAAGCAGAAAATTCAATTGGGGCTTATTTGATTAGTGATTAGAAAATGAGGAAGCCTGTTTGGCTTGTTTGTATCTCCTTTCAACTCCTTTGTAGGAGACAAATATGAAAAATCAATAGAGCTCAAAATCAAAGAACTCTGTTAACACATAAAATCAATGCAACTATGTACACTCAGTAACACTTCTGTTCTTCTTATGCAATGGACATTTATTTGCATAGTTCCTGCTTGCTTACTCTCAGTGAGGTGGTATAAGTTAAGTTATGGGCTCCAGAATTAGGTGGCTGGATTTAACCCCTGGCTTCTCTGCTTACCAAAAAATCACTTAATTCTTCTGGTTTTCAATTAAACTGAACTATTCAACTAAAACACTCACAGTAGTGCCCTGCAAAATAATCACTCAAAATGTTAACTACATGTTAACTATTATTATACTTTTTCTTCAGAAAATGTAAATTTGTTTGGAGTGTAATGAGGTCATTACTATGAATTCATAATATTCATGAAAGTCTTCTTTGAGCAAATAGGAGCATTCCTTACTTAACAAACCAGGAACTTATCAAGGGAAAGAAGAAATGGGAAATAAATAAAATCTACATGATTTTTGTTCCTGTAATTCTTTAACATTGCTTATATAAAAGGAATGCATAAAAATTGGAGCATGAAATAAAAGTATTTTAAGAGATCTTTACATGCAGTTTTAACAAAGTCATCTGAAGGCTAGCAATAAACAAACATGTGAAATAAACTATCAAACACTCATAATATAGGAAAAATAAAAACTTTCTGTTAGTAAAAATTATTTGGCTTTTATGCATATTTTTATTAGATTAAATGTGTACTTTACAACAGATTTTTCTAATTTTCCTTTGATAATATGACTTTCAGGGCAGGTTCCTTGATATACAGATGTCTGTGAATATAAAGATCATGTGGAAGATTCATCTATAATGGGATTTATTTCAAGCAGAATTTCAACATCTCTGCTTTTCTTAAATTTACTTCAGTGAAAATGAAAGAAAGATGGCTACACAATTTTGTCCTAAAGGAAAAATATCTATTTTGTTGGTTTGCATTAAATTTCTCAAGTTATTCTTATTTCTTATTTGACAACTAAATTAAACAACCAATGCTCTTACTTCCTCTGATCTAAACAATTTTACAGAGACAACCTTGCAAATGTCCCAAGAGATAAGCCTTTGCACAGTGAAAAATGTACTCAGCAGGAAATTCACTTAATGATAATGATTATTCTATATAATGGACATTTTACTGTCAGTAAAGTATAATATTATTCTGAAGAAAGCTTTACATATGCAGTCAGTTCCAAAGACACACTAGTTTAACATGCATTTCTCACTTTCCAGTTTCATCATTTGTCTTTTTGCATATTCAGTGAAATTCTTTCATGGTTGGTATGTGGACTGCTTTATGCTAGTATCCTTTGCATTTATTGAACAAAATAAAATAAAACCCTCCAGAGGGTTTGTTATTTTGTCTGGACACTTGGACTCGTGAGTACATTTGACATGGTGTACTAGGACAGGAGGTGGCACTGATTATTGTACCATGTGTATGTAAGATATGTAGGTGGAGGTTTTGCTAGATAACATTTTTCTACTTTCAATAAAGCAAAGGCTTATTAAAGCTCCACATTTCAAAATAGGAAACAATTTAACTTGGTCAGTTTTCCAGTCAGTAGAGATAAAAGACAAGACACTGGTAGTATATTTGGATGGCAGACTTAAAATTCTCCCTTTAAAAAAAACCCACAAAACCTCTTCTGTGGCAGAGGTCAGGGGTGGAGAGAGGGGGGGTCGCAATGAAGAGGAATAACTAAAAGGCAAAATAAAACACTACCGCCTCCTCTCTTTTACTGCCTGCTACTCACCTTTATTCCTGCCTTAAAAAATTAAAAGAGGAACTGAAATTATGTTATCTCTACTTTCAGATGATGCTCCTCCAAGTAGGGATTTCCCAATTCATCAGAGTCAGGAACATGGGAATGGAGCAAAACAAACAGAAAACGTATAAAAATGTGTTTGGGACCCCTGTAACCTGAAGTAAACCTAAAATTCTTCCAGACACTAAGCACAAGGAGTCACTTACAAGCAGGTGAATAAGTAAATAATATATTTGTATGTATAACGACAGATCAGGAAAATATAGACAATGTATTAGTACGAAAATATACCTTTTAAATCAGCATTTTTATTTCATTCACATCTAAACTCATGGGAAATACTTAAAACCAAACATGAATATGTTATATGTTCTCACAAAAGTACAAATTGTTATGTCTTAGACACAATTATCTCTCAAACATGTAATTACATTTCAAATCTCTTTAGCATTTAGTATACATATAAACAATAGACAGACAGAGGGACTTTTTAAAATATATAGAGAGATTAAAAATAGACACAGGTACTATATACACAGATAGCCAGATAAATAAACTTAATAAAAGCATGTGAAAATCTTTTGAATGATTTTTATTTAATTATCTGATATATCCAGGATCCTAGAGGGCAGGTTTTGGATGTAGTTATTCTCAATTTAATAGGCTATAATTTGGAAAACTGAGTAATTATAAAGGCTTTATAACTTACTGAAGTTGTAAAAACAATGCTTTACTGAAATACTAAAGCTGATGAGATATTATCTACTTTTGGATTAAAACTGAAAGCAAAATAATGGTCAAAGAAGTAACTTTACTTCTGTGAGTAGTACTCAAAAGTATAGCTATTTTGATAACAGGATATTACCATTATATGCTGAAACAAAATTATTCACATTACAGAGACTAGAGCTTACCAACTAGAAGTAAATTATTCCTAAATTGTCAATGCCTACATTGAATATCATGTGTCATGTGTCTTTTCTATCTTGTCCAATTTCCTGTCATTTTGAAAATTCAGTACAAAAATTTAAAAGCATATTTTACCACAATATATAAAAATATAGGTAGCAACTTTCTTACATTTATTTCAAAATAATGATTATTATTTCTATGAAATGATATAAAAGATTTAAGCAACAAAGAAAAACAAATGCTGTTAAAAAATAAATCTTCAAACTAGGCCACCCAGAAATGACTAACACCCCAAATAACCTTGAAACATATGAACACGAAATGCTAGCTAGGTAGGCAGGTATAAGAAGAGATATGATGAACTAAAAATGAACCATGCTGATTTTTAGAATCCTTATTGAGGTGAAATTTACATAAAATAAAAATTTCCAACTTTGTACCATTTTATGTGCTTTGGCAAATATATATAGATTAGTGTCACAAAACTGATCAGTTTTTCTACCCTAAAATATTCTATTATGTTCCCCTTTGCTGTTAATTCCATCTACTAGCCACAATGATCTGTTTTCTGCCACTACAGTTTTGACTTTCATAGAAATTCACGTGAAAGAAATGATACCGGTATTTCACTTAGCATAATGCATTTGCTCTCCATCTATGTTGTTGTGTGAATCTATAATCCATTTCTTTTTATTGCTGAATATTGCCCCAAAGCATTGATGTACCACACATCCATATATACATACAGCATTTGATGGACAGTTTGTTTTCAGTAATAGCGGTTTGCTTTTCATTTAGTTTTGAGTTATTATGAATCAAGCTGAATTTGTGGAGATTTTGTGGTGTGTGTGTGTATTCAATATATACATATAAATTATCTTAAGTAAATACAAAAGGGTAGTATTGTTAAATTATATGGCATGTGCATATTTAATTTTGTAAGATACTGTCACATTGTTTTTCCAAGTGACTATAAAATTTGGCATTCTAACCAGCAATGTGTGAGAATTCTATTAGCACTACATCTTTGATAATACTTAAAGTTTTGTTATTCTAGTGAGAGTATGTCAGTTTCTCATTGTGGTTTAATTTGCATCTCCCAATGATTAATAAATTTTAGCATCCTTTCACATGCCCATTTGTCAATTTTATATTTCTTTAGATATGGCTATTGTGGTGGTATGTTACTGCCAGGTTGCATTACCTCCTCCAGGCTGCCGCAGAAAAAAGTGCCCCTAACTGGGTAGCTTAAAATAACAGAAATTAATTGTCTTACAATTTGGAGGTTAGAAGTCTAAAATCAAGGTTATTGACTGGGCATATTCCCTCTGAAACCTGTAGGGGAGAATCCTTCCTTACCTTTTCCTAACTTCTGGTAATATGTTAGTAATCCCTGTCATTCTTTAGTTTGCATCTGCAGTACTTCAATCTCTGCTTCTGTCATCATAGGTCACTATTTCTGTGTCTGTTCTTATAAAGCTATCAGTCACAATGGATTATAGGCCCACCCTACTCCAGCATGACCTTATCTCAACTATTACATTGGTAAGATCATTCTTTCAAAAAAGGTCACCTGTTAAAATACAATGAGACAATGAGTTAGGACTTGAAAAATATCTTTTGAGGAGCACTCTGGTGGAGCAGCAGTTAGGTCAATCATCTCCAAAGGAGGAAGCCATGTACCCCTCAGTTTGAGCACTGGCCCAGAGGGAAGCAACCAGTGTGAACAACTAAATAAAACTAAAAAAATTAAGATGATTCTTTCTCCTCTCTTCCTGCCTGCTTGCCTACTTGCCTTCATTCCTGGTGGCATATTTCCTTTCTTAAAAAAAGTGTTGTGTAGACACTTTTTTGTGCATAGACACAACTCAATCTATAACAGGTTGTTTTTCTTCTTATGCTTGAGATCTATACATTCTACAATCTGAATAAAAGCCTTTATTTTTACTGATATATATGTATAGCCTTACACCAGTGCCATACGAGTTTGTTACTATCGTTTTATAATAGTGTTGATAGCAAATAATGTGACTCAACCAATTTTGCTTTTCTTTTCAAAATTATTTTGGCCATTCTAAAACTTTTGTAGTTATTACAACTGAATTTTAGAATCAGCTTGTCAGTTTTTACAGAAAAAAACAAAGCCCTACTGAATTTTGATTGGGATTGTATAGAATCTATAGCTCACTGTAGGAGATTAGATAATTTAACAGCACTGGCTCTTTTAATTCAAGAATAACATTTATTTCTCCATTTATTTTGAGCTTCTTTAACCAGTTTCACAAATGCTTTAGTTAAAACATAAAAAACAGGTGAGTCTTGCACATTTCTGCTAAATGTATTTCCCAATATTTTATGAGTTTTGGTTAGAGCCACTGGAAATACTAGAAGCGCTGCTATTAAAACATCAGTTTCATTTAGTTGTCTGATCCACAAACATGGCATTTCCATCTCTATGTATTTAGATCTTTAAAGTTAACCCTTGATATTTCATATTTCATAAAGTATTTTGCTCTCTAATTTTATTTCCTTTGCTGCTGATGGTGGTTTTCTACTTCTGATGTAACATAGTACCACAACTCTGGTGACTTAAAACAACAAACAAAACCTGTATTACATTTCAAAAGGTCAGAAGTTCAACATATGGCACAGAAGGCTAACATCGGGATGTTAGTAGGGCTACATTCATTTCTCGCAGCTCAAGGGGAGACTCTGTTTCCTTCCCTTTTTTTTTTTTTTTACTTTTTAAAGGAAAGGTACAGGCAGGCATAAAGGCAAGTAGGTAGGCAGGGTAGGAAGAAAGAGGAGAAATAACTATTTTTTTATTTTTATTTAGTTGTTTGTCTGGGTTCATCTCCCTCTGCCCTGGGAGGTGAACCCTGGTCCTGGGGATGTATGTGGATTGCACCATCCAGAGGCTGTGGACTCAACCATTACTCTATGAGGGGGCCATATATCTTTGCCTTTTATAGCTTTGAGAGACTGCTTGCATTCATTCCTTATCTCCGCTTCCATCATCATCAAAGTCAATAATAGTGCATCTTCTTTGACCTTTCTTCTATCTTCACATTTCTGTTCAAAGTTGAGAAAGATTCTCCACTTTTAAGATTTTACAGTGGTTTTATATCTGAACCCATTTAGAGTGGGCCCACCTACATAACCCTGGATAGTCTTCTATCAGACTTGCAAAGTCACTTTTGTCTAGTTCCAAGGACTAGACTGTAACCATCTTTGGGGGGTGTCAATTCTACATACCACCGTAGGAAGATGGAGACACAACTGATTCCTGAATATTGAATTTGAACCCTGAAATGGTGCTAAATATCTAAACATCTAAATTAAACATATTTCCAGTATTTTTAAATAGATTCCTTAGAACTTTCTACATAGACAATCACACCACCCTTAACGAAAGAGGTTTATTCTTGCTTTCTAAACTATACGACTTCTATTTCTTTTTCTTAGTTTGTAGTACTAGCTAGGATCTCCAGCAAAACGTTAAAAAGAAATGGTAAGAAAGTCATCCTTACCTTCTACAAAATTTTCTTCTTTAATAGAAAAATATTTTATTTTTTCACCATCAAATATTAGTTCTAAGTTTATGAGGAGTCACTTTATGAGACTTAGAAAATTCCCTGATATGTCTAGTTTGTTGGTACTTTTGATTTTTTTTCATCAAATGGGTATTGAATTTTGTGTACCTTTCTCTTTGTTTGTAAAAAGAGGTTATCTGTATTCACTTTAGAGATTAAAATAAGAAAATACATGTAAAAGACAAAATAATTTTGTAAATAAAAAGGGCATAGCCATACATGTATAGATACATATATATAAGTACATACATATATTTCACATTATAAGGTAAAATCATATTTGTTGAGAAACAATAAAGCATACATACTTTCATGAACTCCTATCCTAAAGGATTACGTCAGTGAGTATAAATGGACTGGCCTCAACATGCAGAAAAAACTAAAAGAGATACCCTGCTACTATACAAGTGCAGAGAATGTTAAACATGAAGTACAGGGGATACAGGACAGTTATACAGGTAACTGCCTACCAATGGGGTTTCCTGAGGAAGAAGAAGGGGATAGATTCACAGTTCAATAGTTTTCATCCTCTTCTCGTGATTGAATCCAAATGACTAAGCCAGTTGATTGTATGCTAATGGGAAAAATATTAAAAGGAAAAAAAGCTCCCTGTCAAACACTCAAATTCTCAAATTCATCTCTAATATTTAGAGTGTACAGTCCACATATTAGTCCTCTTTACTTTCTTCAACATTCCTACTTCAGAAGGCCAGAATCTCAAAGTCTACTGATCCTTTTCATAATTTTTCCAGAATGATTGTAAGAATACACAGCCAAGTAGCTGTTACAAATTTATAATGACCTTCATCATATTGTTATGGCTATGTCCACATAAAGCTAGCTATCCTAGAATACAAACTTTTTTTATCTGAATAGCCTAACAAAATTATGCAAAAAAAGAAAAATTTACAGCAGTTAATAAAACTGACATAGTCTCTACCCTCTTTTGGTAATGCTGCATACATAGAGCTCATTATTTCATTTCCACAGTAAAAAAGAATGGAGTAATGAAGGCGAAAATTTCAGGGTTTTTAATGTAAGTTAGACTTTTGGCACCTATTATTTGACAGATATCTGTTACCCTCAGTCCCTCGATTTTATCTCTTATAGTTTCTTTTTCACATGAAACATTTCTTTCAAATGAAAAGTTCTCAGAGAAGTGATGGATGGGATACAGAATTAGATTTCAGGATCTCCAAATGCCAGCACTCAGCTTGTAATGATTCTGAGGCTGAAACTTCATATAGTCTATGATGGTTAATTTTATATGTCAACTTAGCTGGGCTAAGGAATGTCCAGGTAAGTGGTAAAACATTATTTCTGAGAGTGATCCCAGAAAAGATTGATATTTAAATCCATCAACTGAATAAAGATCTCCCCCATCAATATGAGTGGCCATCACCCAACACCTTTAGGGCCCTAATAGAAGAAAAAAAAAAAAGACTCAGGAAGAATGAGTGTGTTCCTTGCTTGTCTGGTACATCCACCTTTCCCTGTCCTTGGAAACTGACATCGCTAATTCTTGGGTTTTGTACTTGAACCATTAAGAATACTATTAATGCCCCAATTCTTGGTTTTCGGACTCTGGGGCTTATACCACTGGCCTGTTTCTCAGGTCTTTGAACTAGACTTAATTATGGTACCAACTTTCTTGGTTTATAGGCTTTTCTGCTTCTACAGCTTGCAAAAGGTGGGTAGATTCTGAAACATCTCAGAACCTGCAATTGAATGAGTCAATTCCTTATAATCTATCAATCAATACAGGTTATATTTACACATATGCACACACATATCCTATTGGTTCTGTTTCTCTGAAGAAGTCTGCTAATATATATACATATAAGCAAATTAAGCATTTCTGTTGAAGAGATCTGAATAAAGCAAGAGAATCATCCCAAGTCCTAATTCTTTAGCTCTGTATATCCTGAAAGCTTCTACTACATGAAAAACATCGTGGCTAGATAGACTGCATTTTAAAAATTTTCCTGATAATCAGTTTGATCAAGAATTAGGGAAACATTGCTTATGTTATCTATGAAAAGTTAAGACAAGTTCCATATGAAAATTCCACTAATTATTTTTAAAATGCCTTAAAATCTGTTTGTTCTAATTGGCATCTAAATAAGATTGCTAAGATTTTTGCATCTATTGTCGATAACAGTATGCTCCTGATGGTGTTTACATCATTTGTTCAAGACATCAGTTCGACAGTTTCAGAATTCTCTAATCCTGTTATTTCACATGCACTGGATATTAGTACTAAGGGCTGATTGAAACCCAGTTCATTAGTAGATAAGAATATTTCACAGATGTCTCTATGTTCCTCACAGATTATCATGTCAGGAGAACAATAATGTCTATCACATTTGCAGCGGAGAAAGGCCAATAGGTATGCACACGCTTTTGGGGGGAGCCATTGAAAGAATGTTACTTTCTAACTGATTTATTTACTGGACACAGGTAATCGGAGGTTTCTCATACCCTTCTCTAGAAATGTGGGTCCTGGAAGGTGTTCCAGGATGAGGAAGTGAAAGGGTCTTTTATGGCACGTGCTGTATTGGTGAACCTACAGGGGCTACTGCATGACTAAATACAGTTTAGGCCTCTATAAAACTTGATTTGCAGTTTGGGGGTTGGGGGGATGTGGAAAATTCTTGCAGTCATTGAACATAATGCTTGTAAATACGTTGCTTTTGTTCATTAAAGCTGCTACAGTCTGGAGCAGTATATCTCTTTGTTCAGCTTCTCTCTGCCCTCTAGCATGGAGGTCAGTTGCTAGTACCTGGGAAGCACCTCAGAGTTGCCCGAACATACACATGTCGATATTTGTATTCCTCCCCTTTTTGCTTCTTGCTCCTATCACTTACTGTATTTTGGAGAGCAATTATAAAGAGGTCGTTTTCATTTCCTTCTGTGGTTACACAGTATTCCATTTTAAGATATAACTTGGTTTAGTCAAAGAATGCCCTCTTAAAAGATACTGGGGTTATTTCCAATGGTCTGCTAGTGCCAATAATATTACAATTCATATCCATGAGTATAAATTGCTTGGTATTTCTGGTATATTTAGATATAATCATGTAAGTAGAATTTGGGGTTGAAGAGCAAAGAAATAGGAAATTTTGCTAGATATGTGAATGGCCAGAGAGGTTGTAACATTTTTGCATTCTGACCAGAAATTCAGGAGAGTAGGCATCACTCTGTCATTTTGCCAGCAGAGTACAAGAAGTCCTCAAAAGAAGTCATTAGGTTCTTGGAAACTGAAACTTTCAGTGAAACAAAGTATAGCAAAGCAGATCCTCTAGTAATAAGTTACTTTGTTTCATTCAACACAGTCCTGAATTAGTTATTTTTATCAACTTTATGATCTAACCACACTGAATAAAATAACAAATTTTTGAGTATCTGCTACATAATGTCACATTCATGATAGCTGCTAATCTGAGAAGAAAATATTTTAAGATAAAGTTTACCTTTTTTTATTATGAGTTAGCTTGAGAACATTTCCATATATGTAACAGCCATTTAGTATTTCCCTTCTGAACTGCCAGTATGTAACATTTGCTCATTTTTCTACTGGTTTAACTTTACTCTTAACAAGGCACAGGAGCTTTTTATGGAATAGAGATATCAGCCCTTTGTCTCTATGTTGTAAATATTTTCATCTGTTAGCTTTTCTTTACTTATTTTTTGCCACACAAAAGCCATTTACAATTATTTATGTGTGCATCCTGGTGGAGAAGAGGTTCAGCAGAGTCCACATACATCCAAAGGTCCCCAATTTAAGATCAGGGTGATGGGGAGCAGTCAAGGTGAACAACTAAATAAAAATACAATAAAGTGCTTCTTCCTCCTCTCTCTTCCTGCCTGCCTGCCTGCTGGTCTCTGCTTTCCTTATTCCTGATTTACCATTCCTTCAAAAAAATGTATATAGTCAAATGCTTTAATATTCTTTCCTTTTGTCTCTAGATTCTGTATTCTAGATAGAAGTTCCTCTCACTTTCACGTTATAAATATATTCACTCATATGTTCCTCTACTTTTTATGATTTCAATTTCAATATTTAGTTCTTACCACTTCTAAATTTACTGCGTTTCAAGATACAAGATATACAGTCCATTTGATCTCTTTCAGGATGGCTATCCAGTGTCCCAACATTTCTCATTTGAAAGTTCATCTTTTTCATACTGATGGATGAAACCTTTTGTCACGAACTAAAATTTCATAAACAAATATTTCTAGATTTTTAATTTGCCTATTTATGAACCAATACCAAATCCATTATAATTACTTTAAATAACTATTAGATAGGGAAATCTGCCCCCCCCCCCAATATGTGCTTTGCTCTCTTTTATCAGGGTTTTGCTGGATATTCTTAATAGTTTATTTATCTGTATAAACATTAAGTCAACTTGCTTAGTCTGAGAAGGAAAAATATATTGATATTTTTATGAAATCATATTAAGTTTATAAATTAACTTAGGAGGAACTGATGTCATTAGAGGATTGTTTTCCTATACACACATATAATACACAGTCTTAAAACCACATATCCTCACACACAAATATGCATACAAACACTCAACTTTCTCATTATGTGGTGTTTTTCCTTTGACCTATCAATATTTCTCCCTCCTGCCTTTGTTTCCAGCAGTTGAATATTTCTTTTGCTATTTAGGAGGGTGTTAGTAGCCTTTGTTAATACCCTAATATAAGATCTTAATTCTCTCTATTTCTAACTGAAGTTGACAAATATAGCATTAGTGATTAACGAGAGTATCTTTTTAAGTTGTGATAATTTTAAAACAATGAAAAGTCTTTTTGAACAGAGGCCAGCAAGGAAATGTTTAAGTTTCTTCTTCCATTTTTATCTCTTTATAATACATTTTCTAAGATATTTACAAGATACAATAAATCCTATTAAAAGCATATCATCCTCCCTTTTAATATTTAATTTTATAAAAACAACTTAGAAAAAGAATAACAACTTAATTTCAGTTATCATTTCAGGTGTCATAAGAAATGCTCTTGTCTGTGCATGTGATTGTATACATGCAGTTCATGTAATCATATAAATATTGGGATAGCCACTCCTTAGAACAGTATATCATATTCTTCTGACAGTTTAATATGAAACGGTTCTCTATATTCAAAGCATCACTTGCTATTGCCTATTGGAACCATCATTGTAAAATAAGATTTTGTCATTTTAATGCAATTAACTCATAATTGAGAGGACAACAATTCCAATTTCACAATCTTTTTTATGGTGAATCTAATTAACAGCATTTAAAGGTCCTTAGGCTTTTATTCTGTTTTTGTTACTGCAATACTCCCACAGAGCCCCAAGCCTTTGAAATATGAGAGATTTCCACTGAACTCACACTTCCTTAACACTTGTAATTCATATCAAAGGTAATTGCTCTCACTCTTTGCTAGTACTTTTGCTATCATTTACATATGGTGGCTTCTCCCAAATATATTTGTTTTACAACACCCACTAAATCAGACAGACACCAGCAGACAGGCTGAGAATTAAAAATGCAAGCCAAGCTGATAGAAGGTGGAACTCAAGTGTTCTGGGCTGAGAAATTGGTGGTGGTGACAAGTGGTAATGGAAAATGTCTTGTATAACAAGGGCAGAAAGTTCTAAATGTTACATTTCTTTTCTCCCCTGTCGTACTAAAATACAACTGTAGTAACCCACATGAAAACAGGCTGCTAGTCCAGCCCTATTTGCTTTATTGTTGTTGTTGTTGTTGTTTTTATTATTATTATTTTAACTTCTTAATGCGTTTACAGGGGAGGAGGGGTGCGGCAAACAATTCCGTTTCCCTTAGTAAGAAATGGGAGGAAAAAATTTTTGGCTGTCCCATCACCTCCCTCACCTCCACCAGCCCAGAAAATACCTGATGAGATTTCTGCCACCTCTGAAATCTTGGAGCAAGCAATGGCATCCAGTGTCCACGGAGAAGGACGGCACGGAGTGGGCCTCGGACACCTGTCACATCACTGTGTCTGGGCAGTGCGACGTGTCGCGTGGTGAGAAGGCGAGGCCTGCTGCCGTGGTGGAAAGCTGCCGGGTCACTGATGCTGAGCCCAGTCCGCCCGGAGCACCACGCTCATTTGTCTGGGAAGGTGTCCAGGGCAGGGATGCCCTCCTCGGGTCTTTGCACTTGGGGGGCTCTGCCAGTCCCAGGTGGGAGAAGGATGAGGGGCTGGTGTTTCCAAAGAGTGTCTGACAACCCGCAGCCGCCAGCAGCCCAAGACACACTGGGTGCAGGGCCAGGCAGGTGTGCGACCCACAGGGCAGGCGTGAAGTCAAAGGACTAGCAGGCAGGTAGACCTGGGCTCAACCTAGGATTCCTCCAAGACAGCCCCGCTTCCGGAGCAGGACGCCTAGTGCCACGAACCACGTGTTCTGGACACAAGTTCTCCACAAAGTACATGACTTCTACCTCACGTGGCGCAGAGGCAGCGCCAGGTGGAGCCCTGAATTGAACAGGCCGCCTGCCGCCCGCCGCCACCTGCTCCCCAGCGGATACGTCACGTGCAGCGTCATGACGTAAACGGCCAAGCGGCCGCCCGGCGTGCTCACCTCACACAGCACCCCCTGTCGGTGGGAGGGAATCTTCACGCTGCGGTTGGGCGGGAGCCGCCGCTGACTCCCGAGGTTTGGGGAGGCGCTGCGGCTGGTGCCCTCTGGCCGGAGCTTCGGATCGTGAGGGCTTCGGCCGCAGCCCACTCAGACTTCCGGGCCAGACGGCCAACCTGCAGCGTTGAGTGCCCGTCAGGGGGACACTTCGCCCTTGTTGATGGTCTCTGAAGAGGATGAGGAAAATCCTCAAAGCCTCGTCCCTATTATGGCCTAAAGTAGAACTTTCCATATAGCAAAATATATTCCCCAGTGAAGTTTCGTGAAGAAAGTGGTTTTCAGTGGCTAAATATACTTGAGTAACATAAAATAAGAGATAAAAATAAGAAATATATAATGTATCCATTCCAGTTGTTACGTTGTAATATTTCGTCTTTGGTCCTGCTTACTGACGCAGAGATCCCAAAACTTTCGTAATTTCCTCAGCGATAGGAGCCTCTGACACGGAGTTCCCGAATCCCTGGGTGATAGGATGCGTTTTGTTTTCATGAGAGCTGGCTCTTGGTGGGCTCCTGGAGAGGCGCTGGGGGCCAGAAAGACCCGGTCAAGATTAGAAGCTTGAAACTTTCAACCCCAACCCGTTTTCCAGGGAGAGGGCTGGAAATGGAGTTAATAATTGATCATGCCTATGTGATGACGCCTTCATAAAAACAGATTGATGTGTGAATTAAATATCCTAAGATGTATATCACAAGGCAAATGAACAAAATAATAAAACGATCATTTAAAAAATTCCAGCAGTGCAGAATTAGGGCACTCCCGAGTTGGTGAATACGCGTTAACGTACCAAGAGGGTGGCACACCAACTCCATAGGAACAAAACTGACCTGCTTGGACTCTTCCAGACCTCGTCTTCTAGTCATGCATATGCGTCTATTATATTCTTCATTACTTAATAAACTGGAAAATAAAAAGTGTGTTTCTGAGTTGTAAGCTGTTCCAACAGGCAGTTACAACCAAGAAGGTGGTCATAGGAACCCAATTTGTAGCCAAATCTGACAGAAGTTGTGGGTAATCTGGGGATCTACAGTAATTGGTATAGGGCAGCAGTTTTGTGAGACTGACTCCGTCACTTGTGGGATCTGTACTAACTCTGGTTACTGTCACAATTGGATTAAATTGCAGGACACTCATCCGGTGTTACAGAGAATGCTTAGCGCGGTTAAAGAACTTTTACACGCGGTGTCATAAGTATTGTGTGTGCATTGTGTGTGTACAAGCCCATGCACGCACGCGGGCGTGCAACTGTGCATAAAGAAGAAATCAGGAGGTTTTCCACAACAGCTGTTTTGTTCCCTTTGTGACTTTACAGGGTGCTTTTCTTCAAATAGACTTACACTAAAGAAGTCAGTATTGCCTACTAAACTAACTCGTTTTCAATTTATTTAATCACATAACTCCCCACCCCCCAACTCTGTTACACTTTTACTCTCCCAAGGAGCTTATTAGAACATATTCTGTAAAATGCTGGTCTTAAGATTTTTCCAAATTTATAACTTAACTAAAGGTGGTAGCTGTATCAGATCCCTTTGGAGGTGTGATGAGTATAAATTAACTCTATAAACCTCTGAAGTTGGTCTTCTGAGTGCCTCAAGGAGTGTTTCTGCACGTATCTCCTTAATGAACAAACAGCAACATCTGATTTTTCATTACCATCAAGTCCATAAAGTAGATCTTCACTGCACATATGGTTAATTACCAGTATCATAAAGCTTTATCGAAAGGCATAATATTTATATCAAAGTTAGCATTTGAGTTATGCTAGATTTTGGCTACTGGTGAAGGCTAATATTTAATGACAAAAATCAACATATAGTGGAAATTATTACAAAGATCTTTCCTCAAATTATCTCAAAAAATCCTTCCAACAATTAAGTATGGGGAATAGGATGGTAGCATACAACTTAAAAAATGATATTCATTTTTTTTTGTACCCTAAGCACCCTACATGTAATTTGCATGTGGGTATGCTGTGTATAATAGAATAAATTGGTGAATACAATAATTCTGTGCTTCAAGGGTCAAATGGTCTCAGTGTCTATTGGGCATGTTCTAACTTTTCACAATGTTATGGATAATTCTACCAAGTCCCTTGATCTTTCTTCTTAAGACATAAATTTGGACTCAAATAACAATCATGTTGTTATTTGCCCCCTTGGAATATAAATTATATATGTATATATAATTTAAAGGGAAGTTGTAGGCAGGAATGAAGGCAAGTAGGTAAGCAAGATGGCAAGAAGAGAGAGAAATAAAAACCATTTTGTATGTTTTTATTTAGTTGCCCATCTTGGTTGTTCCTTCCCACTCCCACTCCAGGAGGCGAACCTGGGTCCTTGACACAAATGTGAACTGTGCTCAGCTGTAGGCAGAGGACCTAATGGCTATTCTACCAGGGTGCACCAAAATATATTATTGTTTTCCTCTCTCTTTTTGCACACTATTGATAATTGTTTAAGATAGTCATTTTTCATATTTTCAAAAAAAATAGGTTACTAATCTTAAGAGAGTCATTTTGTGAAGATTTGTTATGTTTAATTATCTCCACCAGAAGTGTATGTAGCACTGAGCACAAAGAATATACTTCATGAAAACTATGAATTCCAAATGGTCCCTGGGCTCATGGCTCTCTCTCTCTTAGACATCATAGAATTTACAGAATTATATAAGAAACAGTAATTGAGCATTGCATTTTTCATCCAGGTGGCCAACTTTTAAAATAAATGTTTGCTTGAAGTCTAACATAGATAACTACATAAATAGATATAAATAAAGCTTGGTTAATTTTTATAAAGTGGATATACCAGGTAATTAACACTCAACACTATATTTCAGCAAAAATCTCTTTAGTGACTAGTCTCTATAGTGACTATAGTCAATATCCCCTCCCAATTAAACTGCTGTCCTGATTTCCAACACTATATATATATGTATATATATATATATATATATATATATACATACATACATATATGGGAGTCATTCAGTATATTCTCTTTCATGCTTGACTTCTCTAACTCAACACATTTCTTGAGATTAACCTATGTGTAGCAATAATTTCTTTTCAATGCTGTGTAATATTCTATTATAATTTATTTTCTATATATGAACATTTGAGTTTCTTATATAAATATTATTTTTCTTTCTTTATTGCACTGATTAGGACCTCTAGTACTGTTTGGAATAGAAATGGTAATGTATATCCTCACTTATTTCTCAAATGTATGAAAACAATATTTGCTCTTTAATCTTTATGGATGATATTAACTGTGGAATATTTTGTTAGGCTTGCTTTGTCAAGTGGAGGATGTTTCTTTCTAGTTGGTTGAGATATTTACTTGAATATGGTATCAAATGTTGGTAAAATCTATTTCTGCCAGATTGAAATGACCACATGATTGATTTTGTCTGTCTTGTCAATGTGATGTAATATACTAATATTTTTTCAGACCTCATTATGAGATGTTCCTCTTTAAATCTTTCAGTACTCCTAATCTTGAAATCTAGTTTGTCTTATATTAATATAACACATTTCTTATGCTTCCTGTGGGCAAGTTATTTGGTTTTCCAATATTTTAGCTTCAATTTACCTATGTATTTACATTTAATGTACATATCTTATGAGATATTTTATTGAGTCCTTTTTAAAAATATTTTCTGATATTCTACCTATTATGTGGAATGTCTTTATACTTAATGTAATTTTATATTACTAGGATTCAGTTCCATATCTTACTATTTAATTTTTTAATTATAACTTTATGCTTGCTTTTTTGTTTTTGTTTTTTTGGTGTGGTCTTCTGTTGCTTCTTTCATTCTTTTGAGCAAATCTTTTTTTTTAAGCTTTATTTCATTTTCTCCATTGGCTTCTTTATCTCTTATTATTTTCTTAATGGTTATTCTTAGGTTAAACAATGCATCCCTAATTTATTGATATACGACTTGGTCAACATTTACTCTTAACCCTTATACCACTTTAAACTTTACATCTGCGTCTTTACTCATGTCATCTACCATTTCACAAATACAATCACATTAAAATATCATCATTTATTCACATCTGTTTTGTCCTCGGACCATTTTTATCATAGCATTTGTTTCTGCTTACTTCTATATTTTGTAATGTTACAATTTTTCCTTTAAACCATCAATTGTCTTTTAAGTAAATTGCAGGAAAAAAAGATTTCTGATTTCCCCACTTATTTACCACATTTGAGGGGTGCTTCATTGGTTATGAGTGAGTTTCTGTCTGATATTTTCCTTCAGCCTAAAAATTGTCTTTTGTGCTTCTAATAGAGCAGGCCTTCAGGAGATAAAAATCTTTCAGTTTCTAGTGATCTAAAAATGTCTTTATTTCTACCAAAGTTTTGAAGGATTTACATTCAATCCACTTTTGTCATTTTATGGCAAAATGTCAACTATCATTTATATCATTATTCCCATATATCTCTAATGAGTCCTTTTTTGTGGCAACTGGCCAGTTTTTCTCTTATTATTATTTTCAGTTGTTTGATAACAATGTGTTTAAGTGTGACTTTCTTTGTATTTAATCTGCTTTAAGTATACAGAATTTCTTGAATCTGTAAGAAAAACTTTCAAAATCAAATTTGATAATTTTTCAGCCATAATTATTTCAAATATTTTTTTGACCAGTTCTTACTCTCTTGTATTTCTGTGACTCAACCTCATATATTTTACATGATTGGCTATTATCCACCCATTCCCAAGTCTTCTTCATTTAAAACATCTTTTTCTTCATATTCTTTGGATCAGAAAAGACACATCTGCCTTCAAGTGTACTAATATTTGTCATATGCAATTTGCTAGTAAGAACACAGTGAATAATATTTATTATCCATATATTGTAATTTAAGTTAATGTTTCCATTTGCTGCTGTTGCTTGTCTAGTTAACATTTCTTTTCTGAGATTTCATATTTATTGACTCATTAAGATCATTTTTCCCCTGTGCTTAGCTTGAATGCCATGTGGCTCTGATATTGTATGGAATGGTGATCAGGAAGATAGTATTTTCTATGAATAATGACTTAATTATTTCTTCCTCTCTAATCTGCCTTTCTTTTTGACCCATGTCATTGCACTGGCTAAGATGTCCACTTAAATGTTGAAAATAAATTACAATATCAGGCATTTTTGTCTTGTTTCTGGTCTTATGGGAAGATTTTCAATATTTCACAGTAAAGTTGATAATTAATGCAATTAATACAAATCAGATTAAAGATGTTTTATTTCAGCTTTGCCACAAGTTTTATTTTGAATGGAGTATGGATTATTTTCTGCAACTTTTCCTTCATTCTATTAATGTGGTAAATGATACTGATGGGATTTTTGATCTTAAATCAACCTTGTTTTATCAGAAGAACTGACTTGGTCATGAGATATTTTGTCTAAAATTTTTGAAACTTACATTGCCCTCTAATTTTGCTCCCAGGTAACATTATGAAGAATACTTAGAGGTTAAGCTCACCAGGTATAGTCCACATACATTCCTAAGGACCTGGGTTGGAGACCCAGGGTTAATGGGAACAACCAAGATGAATAATTAAATAAAAATAAAATGTTAAAAATGAATTAAATATCAAATATGCTGACCAGTAAAAATCACCTATATATCATTATTTTATGTTATGTTCTATTTTTCCTCTTGACTTTTTTCTTTGCATAATAGATACATTTTGATTATGATACATGGTACCTAAGCAATTATTGAGGATATTGATGACATCTTCCTCCAGAAATAGTTCCTCCAGAGAAGCAAATTACTTCAATCAAACTAGAGACTGTGCCAGCACCAGGCTAGATTACATATTTCATAAAACACTGTCTATCCTTGATTCACACTTTTTTCTAGTATAAAACTCTCATAGGGTTGCCATTGAGATGTGGTTAGCTTGTTTACCATTTTCTTCTATTTGGAAGAGTCTAATTGTTAATTTTTGCTCTTCTATGTAGTAAGACTGCCACAAATTCATTCTGCTTTTCAAAAGCTTCAGTTTTCCTTGTGAGGCTTATATATTTGGAAATGCATTTTGGGGCAAACCACACAAATATGGGTCTTAATTCTCTGCCTCTCCCTTCCCTTAGATCTTAAGTCCCTGAAGTCCTAACTATTTTAGCAGTCCTAGACTCTAGACTCTAATTTGTGTTGTTCCAGTCATGGGAAATCGCCAGAGGCATAGCTGGCTGCTCTGATTCTTATCTGTGAACTATTCCCATATTCTCAGCATTTCCATCTTTGCCAAGTATCAGCAGGTGCCACTATGAGAAGAGCGCCTTGCACGCACAATGTCGACTCCGTGCTCTTTGATTCCCTCCCATCTGGAATCTTGGCTCTCAAGTGACTTGACATTTCTCTAAAGCCTGCAAACTGATGATTTTTGTATTTCATTTAGCTTGTACATTTGCTCTAACAGGGAGTTTTAGTCTGCAGAATAGTAAACCCATCGTATCTGTAAATGGAGGTTAACTCCAACAATTTAATATTGTGTTGATAAATTCAAATACATATTTTATTGGTTACTGCTACTTCAAATCAAAAGTACCTTTTCAAGGGGGAAACTATCTCACATGTCTAACATTCTGTCTTGCGAGATATAAAATATCTATGGGAGAGAGGATATTTGGGGACTTAAAATAATTTTGCATAAATAGGATTACAGTATTTATCACAACTTGGAAGTGTTCAGATACCTTTTTATTCTCAATTATCTATGGTTTTTCCTCTCAATTATACTAGCACAACTATCTCAATAATCATTCTTGCAGTGGGACTATAGTAGGTTCTTAATAGTACTTACATTTTATCATTTTATGTATATACTCTCTTCTCCATTCCCACCATTGTACTTTCTGTATAGACACTGATTCTTACATGGAAAAATATTGTCTATGAGTATTCATAATGATACATAAGTGAGTGACATCCTTCTATAAATATTTTGACTTCTTATACTCAAGAAAAAGTAAATCTTGAGGTTGTATTTATCCTAACTTCCAAATATGCTACTAGGTCTTGGGTACACGCTACTTTCTATTTTGTAGTTATTGTTAAGGTAGCTTTCTTTTAGAGACTCTCTTTCAATCCAAATATTTTGTCCAATAATTTGTGTCCAAATTATTATCCTACATATAATCAGTATTCTCAAGGATTTTTGTTCTGATGATCTTGGCTTATTACCACTGAAACATCTGTCAAGGAATGTCACTTTATAAAACAAGAAGAAATAAAGAAAAGTAATTCTGATACCTTGTTTAATTGGGAATTCAAAATAAACTTCACTCAGAAATATTTCACATGAAAGTACACACATGCAATTTCTAAGAAGTATTTGTAGAGGCATATTCAATCTGTTCTGAAAATATTACAGCCTGAGGGGGGAAAAAAAGACAATGAAACAAAATGAATACACTAACTTGACATTAAATAATAAATGGAAGCAAATCCTTGGTAGTTGATGTTTTTTAGAGAAGTATTTTAAAATTATGACTCAGGTTTCTTTGAAAATGAACATTTTTTTTCTAGTGGAAGAAACAATAGCTTTAATATTTACTAAGCACTTAACACGCCACTCTGATTAGCTTAGTATATTCAAATGAAAAGATAATCATAAGAATGTCAAATTGCAAAGTTTAAGCAAATCTTAGTGATTTTTTTTTCCCCCACAAATGAAAATCTTAGTAGATTAATGTCAGGAAAGAAATGAAATTTAGGGACATAGAGCAAGAAGACCAATTATATATGATACTAAAAAACAAAACAAACAAACAAACAAACAAAAGATCTCCATAAAACCAAGTAAGGGTATAAAAACATCCTGGAGTTTCTAGTTTAAGATGACAGAACAAAATTTTCCTTTGCTCTGCCTCTTCAAATAGTGTCAAAAAAACAACTACTGACAGAAGAAAATGCAATCAAAAATCAAAGAAATTATATATAATAGAATTAATTTAAATTTGAAATTAAAAAAAGTTAAAGGTGTTCATATTAAGGAATATAAAATACAAATTTAACTTATATATCATAGGAAAGAAATGCAAATAAAGAATTAAAAACACAAACGTCACTAGGAAGGGCAGCAAATGGATTAAAGTAAATCACATAAAAGAGAAAACAAAACATAAACATGAGTATGGAAAAAATTACAGAGACAGAAAAAATATATTGAACTATATATAATTTAACTTCCTAAGGGGAAAAGAAAATTGTCATGGCAACGTTTTAAGATCACTTGTCAAATACTCTTAGATGATAATCAAAAAGAGGAATCAGACACTGTACAGATTTCCCATAGTTAAAAAGCATACAAAATGACTGTGATTAATTACAAGATGAGATCTAGGATTGTCTAAAAAGATGAAAAAATGTTCCACTGAAGATCCAGTTTAATATCTCACAATGATAGCCAAAGTAATAACGAAGAAAAGCAGCCCCTCTAGTAACTTAAAATTGTTTGTAATGAACATCAAAAACAAAAGAGACTGTGGAATACTTTAGATTCTTCCAGGTATTCCAGCCACCACATCATTTTGACCTTACTTTTCTTTTCCGCTAGCAGCTATTAACATTCAAAGATGAGTAATATTATGGAGGAGGGCCAAAAGCACATAATACCAATACCTCATAGTGCCAATATAACATAGAATTTATAAGGGAAAAACTTATAACCAGAGAAACAGTAAGGTTCCCCACATTCTTATTTTGTGATGGACGTGGATATTCTGTATGAGTCAAAATCAAAGTTCTAGAAAAGAGGGTCTTCGTTAGGTCATCAGGATATGCAAATGATACTCCAAGAGTAAACATGTGCTTAATACTCTGTTAGATATTTTATTTGTTAACCAAATACATAGGTCAGGGAATTAGTCAAATAAAAGGCCACATAGTACACATCTTATACAGAGAAAGCCTCTGTGGTTAATATGTTCTTTGCTGTAACTACTGTATTCTGCAGCCATGGAAAGGCAACAACTGAACATATCTGTGTTTCAAGAAAATGTATGGGCACTGCAATTTGAATTTCATTTAACTTTCATGTGAATTATTCTTTGGATTTTTTTCAACCACATAAAAATGTGAAAACAATACATGACCTACATGTCACTCAAAAACAGGCTGGATTTGGTCCTTGGGCTATGATGCCTGCTAATCTCTACAATGAGCAACAAGAAATATATCAAATGATCTCTAGGCCCTAGAACAATGCTAGAGAAGATACATAGCAAAATACAAGACGTGGTTTCAAGAGCCCAGGAAACAACCTTACCTGCCAAAAATGCTGATACATGCCAAAGACCTCAGGTCTCTCCAGTTCAGTTCACAGAACCAGTTCTGAGCTCAGCCATCAAAATGGAGAAGGCCTCAGGGCCATTCAGGTGTGTCTCTCATCAGTAGTCACAAAAACTCTAACAGCCATACATTAAAGCATACTTTTTCAAAGAAATTAAAAACATTTTTTAAATCTCCAAATGAATGGGAATCAGGGTGGAGGGGATCCAATGGATATTGGGAGGGTTTTTCACTCTTTAAAAAAATTAAAAGTAATATTCTATTAAAAACTTCCAATGACGAAGCCATATCATGAAAGCTTTATTCAAAGAAAACAGATGTTGTCAAGAAAATGGAAAGTAATGATACACAGTATAATTAATTTTAAACTTAAAAAGTTAAAGGTGTTCAAATTAAGGAATATAAAAGATAAATTTGAGCTTATATATGTATATAAATATATATTTATTAGGAAAGAAATGCAAATAAATAATTAAAAATCACCTAAAAATAAACATCACTAGAAAACATAGTCAAAGGATAATGGATAGGCTGAAGTAAAATTGCATAAAATAGAAAATAAACACAAACATGAGTATGGGTAAAATTACAGACAGCAAAATATTGAACTATATATAATTTTCTTCCTAAGAACAGAACGAGTGTTATGAAACTCAAGTACACCATCAAAATAAACTGTCTTAAGAGTGTCACAGTGAACCACAAAAAATGGATACAAAGAGATTTATATAAATACATGCACTCTGGTAAATTCCTCGGTCTTGAAAGATAAAGAAAAAAACAAATGGGCGTACATGAATGAATTCAAAACAAGACACATTCAAAGGCGAATAACAAGAGGTGTTTAGAGACAGCCAAAGAAATATTCAGTTTCAGAAAAAAGTAGAGATTATATATATATATATATATATATATATATATTTCTAAGGAAAGTGTTACTCCAAATTTGTATCTAATGAAGTTGTCTTCATATTAAAAATAAAAGACAGACTTTTTATTGCATAATGAATTTTAGTCAAGTAAGAAATATCCAAATGAGATTAGGAAAATAGAAACTGTAGAAAAACAGGCCAATAAGAGTTGAATCCATTTATGCCTCCACCAAAGATTAAAGAACTAAAGTAATTATAGTTATATAATCCAATGTGAATGTTACACTTCTTGGAAATGTTCAAATGATAATATAATTTAAAAAGGAAGTGAAAAGAACAGATGTAGGAGGAAGTATGAGTGATACTTTCATCATATTTCTTAGCAAGAGTCAAATATCTTTCAAGCTTGAAATATATATTTTAACTCTTTTGAAGAAATACAAGCACTCAAAATTTTACCCTCCATCTAAATTTCTCAGTCATTATTGGACAGTACTGCTCTATGAAAAGGAGAAAATAAATAATGAAAAAGAAAATTATAAGATCAGGAAATAAGAGATATGCAACAGGTAACTGTCAAGTGACCATACAATCCTTCAAAATTCCAACAACATGATAAATTCCCCTAATGGAAGCCCCATCTTCCCAGAGGTACAGTTCAGAGCTCTTGCTTCTCTAATACTTAATATATAAGTTTGCCACCAATAGTCCAATTCTATTTGAGAAGCATTTCTCACATACATAAACATGTGTGCACATAGGTACACAAATAATCTTCAGTATATAATTCTTATCCCATTTTCCCTTTGTGAGTTAATATTTTTGAGTTAATAAAATTAAACTTATTTTTAAGTTAAAAATACTATACATGATACTCTTTCATTGTTCACACCATTCCTATCCTTTAGACCACTTGCGTGTGAATAAAGAGACTGGATTGAAACTATTGAGTGATGGGTAGTGAAATTTGTAGGAACTTTTCATTTCCTGTAACTTGCCATTTCACTTCACTTTTTAAAAATAGGGATTCTTTCATAAAGGCCATAAAATAATTATCCTGAAAACTGGCATAAAAAGTTTCATTTAGAATACTGCACATTTGAAAAATATTTTTCCTGTGTGGGCAATTCATCATATATAAATGTATGTTTGTGTGTGTATGTGTGTGTTTGTGTGTTATTTAAGAATTGATGGAAACGTGCCCATTATCTGAATAACTTCTTTCAATTCTTTATTAAGTACTCACACCTCATTTTTTTATCTCAATAAAAACTGAGAATTACGGAAGTCAGAATTTCATATGACCATTCCTCATCTCATCAATAATTAAAGTCTGTATGCATGTGTATTTTTATAAGATAAATATGGCATTTCAGAATGAAATTAAAATAATTCATTCATTGTTCCAGTGTGCCAAAGCTTTCCTCTTCACAAGGAAACCAGAATCAGGAGAGAAAATACATATATTTATTTCCTTTTCTGATCCAAAAATTCATGAATAACTACAGAACTTATCGCCTGTAGTAATATGCAATGCTAAGTGCTTTGTACCTAAGAGAAACCTGAGACACAGCACTCTACATAATTATGCAAATTGAATTTTTAAGAAAAAGACAAAGCAGAAATGGCAATATGCTAATATGGCAGCAGCTCTGAATACTATGAGGATTATTAAAAAAAAAGCAGTGTTCGTTCATGTCCAAAGTCTTTTTTATTTAATATTTTTTCATGACACACCTAACTCCAAAGACACATTCAAGAAAGAAAGCCCTCAAATCATAATTATCATAATTATACTTTTTCACTATAAAATCCTTTACACATCCCTGAATAAATATTATATGTAGTATGCAGTACCATAATTAAAGTAAATATTCAAAGAAATGATACTTTGATTGCTGTTTGGTACATATTCTATCTGATGAACCAGAACTTCACAGTGTATATGTGTGTTATGCATCTATTTGTTATTATTAGCACAGTAGCTTTGACTAATCTTAATTAAAAATCTTCATAAAATGATTCTATCCCATTGTATGGAATATACTGGAAATATATAACAAAAATTATTATTGAAAGCAGTGAATAATTTAGACTACTTGCCATAGAAATTTTTATAAGAAAGCTTTCAAATGGAGATAAGCCTTATGAGAGAACATCAGAGATTAGTAATAGTAAAAAGCTGTCTACTCAGCCATGTGGATGCATTGTTAAATTATGGATCAAGTTTAGTCTTTAGCCTTTTGGACCACTGTGGATTATTCTTTCCATTTTCTTCTATGAAATCACAATGAACTGGCGACATATAGATAAAAACTTGATACTATTCACCATCTTATATTCTCTGGAAAACATCAAAAATGAGTTAAAGGTGGGAGGAGGATTGCAGAGAACTTTAGAAAGCTTTGATTTTGAAAAAAAAGAAATTCTGCTCTTATATTCTAAAGCAAAATACAACTTACTTAGAAAAAGATGTAGCAGTCAGGGATAATCTTATTTTATGGGGCTAAGTCTATGGAAAAAAGGTGATCAAAACAGTGAAATTATTCTTTTGTTGTTGCCATTCACAGTTCAAAGAAGACCTGAATATGGTGTCTGTAAAAAGGGAACAGGAACAAATTGCCTGCGACCTCTCCGAAGGAGAGAACTGCACTGAAAAAGAAAATGGAGGAAAAAAATTCTGTATTTCTGTCTTTTCCAAAATGTTATCACCGATATACAAGCTAATTTCTTCTTGAACAAAGCAAGACTGTCTTGCTCCTAAAGTCTAGCATCTGTTTTTAAATAATAATTCATGAAAGTAACATTTTTTTTTAAAAAAGAGGATGCAATCTTGTGTGACCGAAGGATATTTAAAATAAGAATAAGGAAATAAGGGTGCCAGGTCCCAATTTGTCACTATCTCTGTGTTTTGTGATCAGTTCCTGGGATTTCCATCTCATATCTTGAAAATAAAGTGTCTAACTTAGGAATTAGGTAGACCAAATATATGATTCTCATATCGTTCTTGCTTGCGGTTCTTTCCCGTTCTCTCTTACTCTCTCTCCAATCAGACTTTTGCCCTCCTCACTTCATTAAAACTTACCTCGTAACACCTATATTGCTAAATACAATGACCCATTTTCAGTGCTCTCATCTGACATAGCTTCATTCTCTTTCCACCTGGATACCTGCAAATTCTCATTTCAGCAGTCTTGATGATCTTTTTCTTTTTTTCCTTTTCTTCTTCTTTCTTGTTCTTCCTTGTCAAAACTGTCTAATGAATTTTCCTAAACTTTTCATAATGGAAAAATTTAAAGACAAAAAAGTAGGTAGAATAACATAATAGATTACTTAAAATTTATATCCTTCAAAGTGCATAATTTTTTTTGTACAATTTTGAAACAAAGGCCTAGGTAACCCTACCCTCTCCATCACCACGAAGCACATTATTTCACTACAAAGAAGCCTTGTATTCTCCTTTAGCCAATCCTCAGTCCACTCCAAACTCATTTGATGATTTTTCACCACCACAGAGCTCTGTCTCTTCTAGAACTTCATATAAAAGTAAAGAGAATATTACTTTGTTGTGTCCAGTTTCTTTCATTCATAATACTATCTATGAAAGTCATCTGTTATGCTTATCAGTAGTAATTCATTCTTTATTGTTGAATAGTAGCCTTTTGTATTAATCTCATTTTCCCATGGATGAACATTTGGATTGTTTCTATTTTCTTTGACTTCAATAAATAAATTTTCTATAAACATTTTTTACAAGTTTTATTTCTGTTTCTTTGGACTATATACTCCAAAATATAAATGATTAAAATATAGATGTATGTTACACTTTCAAATGAAATTATTAAACCTTTTCCCCAAGAGGTTTTAACATTTTACATTCCCAACAATAATGCATTGAACTTCCAAGTCTCCAACATTTGGTGTTGTCAGCATTTTTTGGGAGGTGGCGGGGAGAATAGGGACTACAGGCAAATTTGTTGAATATAATTTACATACAATAAAATCTATCCCTGAGCATGACAAATACATAGATTTATATCAGTACCTTTGAGATTAAGATATAGAATATTTCTATCACCCAATAATGTGATCTTGATTGAGTTCTTTGTAGTAAGACCTTCCTGACTCCAAGACAACGACACATTTCAAGTCTCTGTTTTTTTGTCTTTTCCAAAACATCACGTAAATAGAATCTCTAGGATGTAGCCTTTAGAAACTGTCTTCTTTTGATGAGCATAACACAGTTGTGATTCATCCTTGTCACTGTGTATGTCAGTATCTTATTTCTTATTTTTGCTGAATAATTTTTCATGTAATAGTTATGTACTCACTTGCTGAAGGTCATTAGCATTGCTTTAAGTTTTTGCTGATGAATAAGGCCACTATAAACATGTGCTTGCAGAACTTTGTGTGAACCTAAGTTTTTATTTTTCTTGGATAAATGCCTAGGGTTTGATTATAGGTCACATGATCTATGTATGTTTAACACTGTAAGAAACTGATAAACTGTTTTCCAACGTAACTGTACTATTTTACATCAACATTAGTAATGATGTATAAGGTCTTCACTTGACAAAATCAGTTTAAAATCTTAAGTTTTTAAATAATTTTAATATCTGTGTAGTGGTATTTCATTATACTTTCAATATCATTTCTCTATGACAAAGGTTGAACATTTTTTCATGTGTTTAATTAGCATGTAGATATCTTCTTTGGTAAAATTTTTGTTCAAATCTGTTGCTCAGTTTTTACTGGGTTTTTGTTTTCTTTATTCTGAATGTGATTCCTTTGTCAAATATGTGCTTTAAAATATTTTAAATTAGTCTGTGGTGTTTCTGTTAAGTTATCTTAAAATATTTTTGGTAAAACAGAAGTTTATAATTCTACTGAAATCCAAATAATCATTTTTTCTCTTAGGGAGAATGTATTTTGGGGCTGGGTTTTTTTTTTTTTATCATCCCTAAGAAATCTTTTCCTAAAAAAGAGGGCATATTTTCTCTTGTTTTCTTTTGGAAGTTTTAAGTTTTAGAATTATGGTTTTGATGCATGTTTAAATTTTTGTTGTATAGGATGTGAAGTGTACATCGAGTTTGCTTTGTTACATGTGGGTATGTCCAATTGTTCAATATCATTTTTTAAAAAGACTTGCTTGTCTCCATGAATTTTTCTTGTATCTTTGTTGAAAATTCAAGTGGTTAACTATCTAGGTTTCTATTTCTGGATTTTCTATTTTCCATTCATTGAATTATCTATTTTTTCATTGATAACACATTGTCTGGATAAAATGTGGAAATGAGAGTATGGATCCACTAACTTCAAATATTTTTCCAATGTGGATTTGAATGTCTATTTTCTCTGCATTTCTGTATACAAAAAAATAATTCTTTTTCTTTGTCACCATTCTTTTTGTTTATGGCATTTCGATTTGATTATTTGACTGGAGTTTTAAATTCTCTGCAACTATTGGGCTTTATAAATTTCAATTAAGACAGGGTAGTTTATAGTGGTATAAGATATCTTCTCTATTTTTACAGACTTCTGAAACATTTTTATAATGATTACTGAGTTAGGGATGTAAAAGTTTTCAAAAAGCTTACAAATATCTTTATCATTTGTTTTTAATTCAAATGATTAATAAAAATTTAACTAAGACAAAGTTAAATTTGAGTTACATCACACAGTTTGGGAATGTGCAAACATTTAGGGCCTATTGGAGTATGCTTGGGAATCCATTTGTCTGTACCATCACCACACTAACCCTTCTCCAGCATTTCTATAAGTATAAAACAAATTTTCAGATGTCCTGCCAAAAATCACAATAACAATTCCTTCAAAGGACTAATTAATCCTATAAAAGTTTTTTTTTTTTATTTACACTTACTTTTTATCTAGATAATTTCATTTCTCTGCTTTACACGATATTATAGAATATAGATCACTATCTGAAATATATTAACTTCATTTTTTTTTCTTTCGAAATTTTGGATTAGCACACTGATTGCCTTTGAAATGTCTAACAGTTGGTGACAGTTCTAACACCAGATTTTCAGATTCTTATCTCTTGGGAGTATCATTCTTCTTAGTCTGCAGAGAGAAATAATTTTAAAATAACCAAGTTCCTTTATTTTCATGATTTATCTTCATGTTGATATTTCATCTATAAAAATAATCATACTTCTGTTTTCAAAATTATTTCACTATCTGAACACTTGATCCATCCAGTCACTCAACATATGTGATATTTTTGATGGGTGACAGGTACCATGCTAAGCCTAGGGAATATAAAGATTAATAATCAGTAACCTGGTAAACTTTTTGGTTATCTGTAACAGTGCTCCATTTTCCCAACAGTCATCCTAACCCTTTTGTGTTCACAGAGTGTCTCTTGAGCACAGCTTTAAAAAGTCTTTTCTTGTCTTCAGCCGTTCCACAAACCTGAGTAGCTCTGGCCTCTAATCTTTCTTACATGCCTCTTCTTGACAACTCGTTAGTTTTCCTTACCGCGTGTCTCTCATTCTACCTCTACATGGTCTTTCAGATTCCTAGTTCTTGAGAATCTTTGTGTTGTTGGATCAGTTCCCTTAGAAATATTTTCTTCCCCTTTCCAATAGAGACTGAATAAACTGCAGTTCATTTTTCACCACACTCCATGAGCAATATACCCCATGTAAGCTCATAAAAAAAGATACTGTTTTTTCCATTTAAGTACTTTTGAAATGTTGCAGTACCATGTCTTGTTATGACCAGCATTTATTTCCAATTAACCACTTCTCATCATGAATAATTTCTTGCTTTTTTCCTCAGAATTTGATTTACAGAAGCAGCATCTTAATTTCTTCATTTGTCTTTAGAAAATTTTTTTTTAAAAAAGTCATAGATTCTCTTTCTGTAGCACAATTAAGATTCCCAAATGGCTGAAACTTACTATGAGTTTCTCTTAACGGTGTTTCCATTTTTTCTGTTGTTTATCATAAAAATCATGTTTAATGAGAATCTAGATTATTTCCTCAAAATGCCTTTCCTAAACAAAGACATTGAAACCATTCTTCCACCTTTCCCTCCCCTACAAATTATAAAATTTTCACAAATACAATGGCCCATATCTTTGTCTTTTTCCTTTTTTTGGCTCTACTTTGAGCAAACCAGCTGTCTGCAGAACTATCAGCAGGGCTTATTTTTCTTGGCCTAAATGCAAACCTCTAGTTATTAATATGAGTGTAAGTTCTCCTCGCTGACAATTTAAGATAAAGTAAATTGGAAGTGACATAAAGGAGCGTGTGTGTGTTAATGTGCGTCATCAAGGTTCTTTCCTGACATCCTGAAAGGTTTGGTCTGGATGGTCCACACCAGCAACCATTACAAGCTCCTCCTTGCTATTAAAGGGTGGCATTCCACTGATCTGTAAATGTGCCAGATGCAGCATGTGATAGTAAATTAGCAATGTGAAGTTAGTCCCAAGGGATCTCCAAGCAGGCAACCCCAACCTCCCACTCCCCCAGCAATTATTTGACGGCTTCTCAAGCTTTTAACATTTCCTCCAACTTGCTGTAATGATTCCTCTGAGTTATAGCAGATCTCTTTTTATCCTGTTTCTCCTTAATTTATAGCCATTCTATCCAAAAATATTTTAAACGTAGGAAATTATTGTGGAGTTATTCATATCTTTACCTTTTGTGACTGAATAACAAGAATATTTTTTGTTTTGGATACTGTTTATATCCTATTGTTTCACACATTTTTGTATGTATAAAAATCACCTGGTGTACACTATTAAACAAACATGCAGATTTCTAAGGCCCTCCTATTCAGATTCAGCAGGTCTGGACGGCAGTGTATGATTGTCTGCATATTTAATATGCTCTTCAGGTGATCTGTAGACTACATTTGAGAAGCATTAGGTTTAATCCTTAATATCTTTTTCAGGTTTACAGTATGTGATTTCTATTTTCAGTTAGTTTACATTTTCCTTAGGCTATATTTTTAATAGTAAAGATTGTCATCATCATTTTCTAACTGTGGTTCAACCATGTTGAAATGAGCTCTCCTGAGACCTAAATCATTCCAGTGTCATTGGGAGGACACAAGAACACCAGAGGCGCAGAGTGACACTCATCACGGGTGCCACACTTCATGATCTCCTACTTTATGTCTAGGATGGGGCCTATTTAGCATGCATCTCAACCCATCCTTGATAACAACATTTCACTCTCAAGAGATATTCTTTATTTAAATATTTTATGTCAAATTAGATAGTACCTTTATGTAGCCACATTTAAAAAAAATAGCATGTGTCCATAAAATATTTAAATGTTATTACATTTAAAGGGAACTAATGATATAGGACCTTAATCAAAATCAAAATACCACATGATGAAATGTCATGGCTTCAAAATGCGTAGGTACAAACTTTGGCCCAGACTAAATGTCAGCAGTAAAATACTTGGTAATGAAATGAGCAAGACCAAAGGTCAGGCTTCCATAAAAATCCCATTCTAGCTCCAGCTTCATTTTAAATCATTTCAGATTATTTATGCTAAGTTGTCTTATTTTCAAGTGAGATCGCCTTCCTGTGAACTTCAGGCTGGTTTTGCTTCCTAGAATGAAAGTGCCCATGCAGAGAAGCTACAATTTGCAGTGCTTTTTCCTCTTCCTTCTTAATTTTTCAAAGTCTTTTTATAGAATAAACGAGTGACTTGTGGTCTCATATGCCTTGGTTTGCCTCAGGAAAACCCCAATTTATAACCTGTTGTAGATGTTATAACTGTTAATTATTTTGTTTTCCTTTTTTTCTTAAAAAAAAAAAAAAAAAGCCTAAATTTGGAGCACAATTCATGTAGCCATTCTACTTAGAGTCTATCTATGGAAATCTTAAAATAAATGATCAAGATAGATGATGACATTTTCTCAGAATCAGCAAGTACAGCAGTTCTCCAACATGCATTAGAAGCAATCCTCAGAAATTATGATCTGGGGTGGGGTCTGAGGATTCATATTCCTAATACTTTTGCAGATCATACCAGTGCTGCCTCTCTGGGGGAACCAATGACCTACGGATTTCCTATCTTCCGAAGAGTGAATGCCATGCTCCTTATAAGGGCCTGAAACTTCTGCAGTTAACAGCTACTGATCTGAGCTAGAACCCTTAAACCTTCTTACTCCCCTCCAGCCACAATGGCTGCCTGGGTGAGCAGAAATAAGCAGGCACTCTTCCACTTGGTGCTGTGTGGACTCTCTCACAGATACTTCAGTGGCTACTTTCTCAATTACCAAGTCTTTATTCATACACTCAGTAAGGCTTTCTTGGTCAACCTTGGAAAAATTACAACCAAACCTCTGGCTCTTTTACCCTGCTTAAGTTTTCCATTTTTTTCACAGAACATGCCAATTTCTGATATTTATTTACTGTCTATTTACTATCTCCCACCCCAATTTAAGCTCTGTGAGGGAGTATTCTCTGCTTTACAGAGAGAGATTTCTCAAATACCTTGATGGTGTCACAATAGGCATTTTGCATGTGTTTACTGAATGAAAGATTTCATTATCACTTTTGATTGGTTCTTTAATATAAATGAGTGAGGAATGGAGTGGCTAGAAGACTCCTACAGAATTGTGTGTGTGTACACATATTACATGTATGCACATATTTCAGTCAGTATGCCCAGGCTTTTGATCTTAACTTTACTCATCAAATTTGTAAAACTTTACATTGCATCTATGAAACCTTTTTTTTTTATTTAGCTCTTAAATGTCACACATCCTTAACTTTATTTTAACATATTGGTTGCTCATTCTTTCTCAAATTATTTTCCTTGCTCCTCTATTAAAAGGTGATTTTTTTCAAAAGGTGATCATTAACTGTTTCTATGGAAACTACTAGAGATAAAACATCTATAATGTACAATAAAAAAAGGAAACAGGGAAAAATCGATCCAGAAACATCACTTGCATTTATGTACTGCTTCATAGTTCTGCAAGAACTGATTCTGCAAATGACATTCTTTCTGAAGTTTAGGTTTAGAAGGTGAGAGAGATCATCTTTCCATTACAGGAAATGATTTAGAAGTTTGTAATAAATGACACTTGGTTCTTTTAGAAGATACTTTTATAGTCACTATATTTAAAAAACAAAAACAAAAACAAAAAAACCTATCTTTTGGTTTCGTTGAAATCAAACCATTTTATCTCAAAGTCTGTGTTATGGTGGGTACCCTCAAAATTCCACCTTCACACCCAAAGCCCTTCAGTCAAAAAAGATAGTCTTCATTCTCCAGTTATCTCCTGTTGTGTACATTGCAAAACTATGGGCATGATTTTGTGTAAGTCAGTTCAGTTCATTTAGCAGCCTTTTAAAAGGCATGTCATTTTCCTATCACTTCCATCAAAAATATATCACCAGAGTTCCTCTTCATGTTTCAGAGGAAAGAAAATATTCTTGAGAGAACCAATCAGAGTGAAAATAAGCTTAGCAATGACAGGCATATATAGGCTTCCTAGAGGAAAGAGACATTTTTTCTTTAATAGTTCAGCTGTTGTCATCAATTATTCTAAGCCCAATTTAGATGCTGTTGTTCTGTGAACTCTACTGGTGAACCGATTTGGGATTAATGTGTTAACACTGGCCATGAGCTGCCTCACCCTGCACGCACAGTAAACTGCTCTCTGCTCTGTAAAACCGAGTCCCCCTGGCTCTTAATTAACTACTCTGACCATCCTGTAAGGCTAAGCAGACTGATTAGCTCCACAAGTGGAGCAGCAAATACATTGATGGCTCTTTCTTATTTGAGTGGCAGGTTTATGGGTCTCGGTAGATTGTGTTTTGTTTTGTGTTTCAAATTCATTTTGCAACAGTTAGAATGTTTTCTAAATGATTATTTGTCCTAGAAAGATATTAATACACATGTCAAAGTCATCAAAATGATTGACTCCTAAGATAATCATTCAAGGGAAGAAAATATAACAAAAATACAAGAGAGCCCATGAATTTCAGCAGCCCGTGGTAGCTGTACTGTTTTGTGGGGTTTCATGACTTCATGTCTGAAAAGACCTAGTCAAGTTCTTTGAGCCCAGTCAAGTTCATTGTCCAAAACCTATGTGCAAAAATCTTCCTTATTTTTTCATTCTCTTTTCCTGTCCTCAGTTTGAAAACTGTCAGTTATCTTACCTTAGTCTTCCCATACAGTTGATTTGCTACATTGGGGAACAAGCAAATTATCAAACTAATTATTTACAGTCATGTTTCCTAATTTTTCCATCCATTAATAAAGGGATTATTTTAACACTCCAGTGGTCAGCACAGTTCCCAACTCTACAAACTACACAAGAAATTTTCACCAACGAATAAAGTATTCTTCGCAGCTTTCCTCTCTCTCTGAAACTTCTTTTGACGATAGAGCAAACTGAGTATGACTTTCGGGAATAGACCACAGAAAATAATTAGGTTACTTCATTATCAGCTATAGTGTGATTCTATGCAAATGCTGGCCTCTTGTGATATAAATTTATTGATTTCATAAGTAAGAAAGAAAAACAGATCTATAGGATAGTTTCACTCATGTGGAACATAATGAAGTGAAACATGAGCAGCCAAACTCCAGCAAAACCCACAGAACACAAGACAGTGGCTAACAGGGTGCTGGGATGGGGAGGGAAAGAGAGGGAGCAAGGTGTGGTAAAGACACCAGAAGTCTGCTGGCAGGTGTGTGTGTTTTAGTGCTCACAGACTGAGATGCAATTTTAATACCCTAAGATGAAGACAGCATTGTAAAGAAAAAACAATGCAATTATGATAAAAATATTTTGGTGATCCTTCTGATCAAAAACCTCCTTTCAAAGAAAACAAATTATAGCAATGTATGTCAATTCCCTCCTGTTCAGATATTTTGTTTGGGAGTCGTGATGGCAAAGAGAGACTCACTACTCAGGAACACACGGTAAGTTGTTAGAAATTAAGCATCTTTAAATTTTTTAAGAGAAAAAAAACTGAGACTTCTCTTGCATGTATTTGCTTCTCTCACTAAGTGTAATACATTGTTCTCTAAACAAAGGATCACTTTGTGCTCATCTGATTATTTTCTTGTCTCAACTCTCCATTTTGACATTAATAGAGTAATTGTAAAGCGGTTTTGTTCAGATAATTGGTTGTCATGATTGCATCTCCAAATCACGTTTCTGAAAATTTTCTTCAAAATATCACAAGGGTTAATATTCACATTCTTACTATTCTTCTTTCTGCAGGTCACACCATAAGGACATTTGATAAAATGCTAAGAAATCACACACTTTCTGTGATAAACCTTCCACAGAGACACTGAAAAGTACCAATGCTTCTGCCTTGATTGTCTCTAAGACCGACACGTTGTGCTCCTTAAATCAATAAAAGGCCTGAAGGTCAATAGTTATTATTTTTTAATGATAACTTGTCTAAGACAAAGCTTTTGGTAAATAAAATGAATGAAAGTAAAGGATTGTGGCTGTAATTTTAAATAGACGCTTCTTACTTGCTTCTAGACACACACACAGATTCTAAGCCATAAACTATACCGCGCAAAGGCCTGACTGTACAAGAGTCTTCAGTGTGAAAATAATCTGTCACTGGACCTGATCCCATAGCTGTAGACTCAGCTGGTGCTGAATCTGCAAACGGCAGCCCGTAATTACAGATGGCAAGAGGCTGAGGCCAAACAGAGCCCAAGGTGAAGAGAAATTCCTTCATTATCTCCTTACCATTTTCTTCCATTATATGTAGAGAATTTAAAAAGATGAATTTGACAGATGAAGTGGATATCTCCAATCTAAGTATTTAGCCAAACTCCACTAGAGAAAAAAATGAATTAAATCTAAGCTGAACAGATATTATTAGAAATTCCCTCATATGTAAATTAAATGGAATAATTATCTTCCTTCTTGTTTCCTTCTAGAGATAATGGAACTGTAACAGTTATCCAAGTTGGGAGAGAAAATAGGGGGTGATGAAAAGTCACATTATGAGATCTTATCAAAAACATTTCCTGTCTGACTTCTTCATAGACTCCTGCAAGTATTCTGAGCAAGCAGAAAAAGATAATCACAGTCAGCTCAGTATTACCAGGTGTTCTTCTTGACAGACACTGAAAAATTTATACCATCCTAAGAAAAGCCCAACTTAATATACACACTGATCTCTTTGTTGTGCTTCAGAAGCATATATCTGTTGTGTTTTGTTTTTTTTTTCTCCCACATAGTATCTTAACACACTTTATCTTTAACTTGGGGGAGACCAGATAATCAGTTGAGGTAATGGCTTATTTGAAACATCCCCTGATATCTTCACCTGCCTCTTTAGAAAACTGTACACAATTGCAATCAGAGCAAAGACAATTTGCTTTTACAATGGAGTAGTTTAATGCTTTCCTTAAAGGTGTACCTTGATTAATTTCTTTTATGAAGCCAAACAGGATGATCCAAAAAGAAAGATTCCATGTAGCTACAGCGTATTCTTATGCATTGTAATAAAAAGGGTGATAATAATAACCCAATGACAGAATATGAATAGACCTTAGAGAAATGGCACAATGGAATTTACAGAAGGCAGCAAGCTGTTTAAAAGAAAATGGAATAGGGACCTCTCACAGCAGAAAATGAATTTTGCTTCTCCCAAGGAAATGAAATGAAAAGTGACTGTCTTTTGGTCTCTTTCAGCTTTACATTTACATCGGTAGGAGAAGCTCAGATCTATGGAGGAACACCTATGCCTTTTCCCAGTTGATACAGGCAGAAGTTACTTCTATCAGATTGTGTTTAATGTTATGAATCTGACTTACTTGTCAGCATCATGATTCATGTCAGTGAAACACAGGAAGAGAGCAAAGCCTACATTTCTGTGGGTTGGGAATAGATAGAATATTTAGACAGCTTTCATGTCCATTCTCAGCCAATCCTGCTGGACATAAAAGAAACTTCAGAAAATACTCCAGATCTGCTATAGACACAGAGTGAGGTCCAAGGAGGTGAATCATTATTTGCTGGAGGTAAGTGTCATGAATATATCATTGAAGACTATGCTAGAAAACTTGGTGGAAAATCTTGTTTTTGTGTGTGAATAAAATTGCACCTTAATCCTACATAAAATTATAGATATGTATTGAGGAAATTTTCTATGATTCTCTCCTAATAGACAGATGAAAAACTACCTAAGGGAGAAAGCATTTGTGTACATGTACATTATGCTTGTTGGTTGAATTTAGTGGCAATTTCTCTATTCAACAATAAATATCTCCATCACTGATTTGAATTCTACTCTTAGTGATCATCCCTTATGATTTAGTCCTAGATTTGATCTTTCTTTGGTTACTCAACACTTATTAGGCACCTATAATGTACAAGTTTCTGTACTATATTATAGAGATAGGCTGGGGTTTTTTTTTAAGTCAACATGAGCTCAAAAAAGTTAAGTCAGAAGAACTTGGACAAATTCCTCAAAAAATGTTATGAAAAGAGTCCTTGGAGAACATAGGATGGTATGTCTGAAGAGTTCTGATAGCAAGAGTAAGAAGATACTTCCTGAGGACATAACATGTGGATTTAATTTTGTGGGAAGATTAAGAACTTGATATTTAGAAAAAAGGCATAAGGAAGAATTCTGGCTAGAGTAAACTGTGCAAAAAATCATGGCGCAAAAACCAAAGAATAGGTTATGTTAGTAGAAGAGATAACATATAACGCTGGAATAAAGAGTTCATTATTGAAGTAGAGAAGGAAGAGTAGATAAAACTAAAAGAGTTGGTGAAACACCCATAGGAAAAGTATGCTACATGACCACTTCAAATTTTATTATGCATCTATTTTGTATTGTATTTAAGTTGTTCTGTGAGTTCAAAATATAATGTTGATACAAAGCGACTTGAGAAAGGTGATGAAAATGTCAGGAATCATCAGTCAAGTGACAGGGAATGAGGGCAAGTGAGGCAGATGCAGAGGAAGAAACGCAATTTGGAAATACAACAGATGAAAGTTAAAGTATTTTGCATTTACATATGTAAACACACAGAAAATAGAGATTGTATTTACCTTGAGTTACTGTGAAATTGACTTAGCAGTGCCATAAACATCAATTTTTAGGGAGGAAGATAGTGCAGTGGCAGAGAAAAGGTAAAGAAGTTGGCCAGGAGCTGTGAGCAGGATATCCAGGTGGACCTATACAGGATCACACTGAGCTTGGAACTAAATTCTGAACTGAACATAAAAATTTGCTAGTCATCACGACAGTAGTAGCCATCTTTCAAGCCAAGGTTATAATCCAGCCTGTCTAGAAGCATATTTTGGCAAAGCAGAGAATGGAGCACAAAAACCAAAGCTATGCTAATGTGAAACATTTGTTACCTGCTTCACTCAAGATCACTGAGCTTTAGCTCCACTGAGTGTATCTGGAGAGAGAAAGAGTGTGGACAATGTTGAGTCTCCAAATCTCCTGGGCTCCTGCAGGCATCTTCCCACCTACCCATTTTACAAATCATACATGTGCAGCAGGTTCTCCTGAGAGTCAAAAAATAACAAGATCACAATTATAAAAAAAAAAAAAAAAAAAAAAAAAAAGATTTAGAATCTACCAAAGTTCAAGGGAAAAGCAATCTAGAAGCTTTCTTAACCTTTCGCAAAGTATGTTTTAAATGATTGCACCCCTGTTCTTACTTTTACTTGTCATCCTTTCCAAAAGATGATCTCCTCGATCTACACATGAATTTATAGCCATCTTTGATGATACAGACTTTGATCTATTCCTAATTTTTCTCTTCTCCATCAAAACATTCCTGCCTATCTGGGTTATACAGTTTAAAATAAAATACCACATGTGCCTCTGATAAAGGACTCCAAGATGGCAATAAGTGTTCTAGGTCTAATCTCCTTAAGACCTCTCAGTGAGTTTGGTGTGCAAAACTATGTCTTTCATTTTTTTAGTCCAGTGGATCCCTATCAGAATATGCTTGCTCACATACACCATACCTCTTAAGTTACAGATATCAGAGAGTACTCTTTATATTTCCAGTTTCACTAGTATGTAAGGATTATTCTAGTTAAACAGGTTTGGAAAGAATAATCAGTTAAAAGAGCCAAGAAACAACAGTTTCAAGGGGCATGTGTTCAAGAGTGGCAAGTCCAACAGAGAGAATAACCAAACTGCAAGCTAAAAGTAAATTATAGTGTAAACCTTCTGCCTGATCAAAGGGCTTGCTAACATAATCCCAGGAGTATTTGACTAGCTAACTCTTGTTCCTGTCTCTCACCTCTGATTTCAGAAATGTGTTTGATCATGCTGGAGTAGCCTGAAAACCTGGGGAGAAGGCACGATAATTTTGTTAATATTCCCACTATGCCTGTGAGAAGTTGATGTTGATTAAACATGGCCTAGTTTACATGGAGTATTCACATGAGGTTATTTCATGTGAACCTCGGAGTTTGGTTAAGTTTCTAACAAATTTAATATGACCCACTCTGATTCACAGACATCATTGTCATTCCACATGTGTGGAGTCAGAGGCTTGCTGTATGTCCATTCTTGTTTATAATTCTGGCCTTGTCAAATACCCCGCTGATACTGACTCCCTTCTGTTTCCTTAGAACACATTTGTTTAACTGGAGTCTACATCTACCCTATTCATCCATCCAAGTCTCTTGTTGACACTTAGAAGCCAGGGAAAGTAAAATTACAATGAGGGTGAGGAATCACAGAAACAGAATGTGGAGATAGAGGTTGACAGTGATGCAAAAGCCCAGAGCAGGCAGGAGAGTTTGGAATTGAGGACTTACATGGGAGCATCGAAAACTGTTGATTCCTCTTCATGACAAAAGAAGAAATTGCAGAGTACAATGAGAACATTTTTATGACTGTGTATCAGATGTCCCAGACTGAAAGAACACCACCCCACTCCCAGCCCCAGGGTCTGTGGCCTGTCCCCTTGTTTACATAGGTGTAAACGTAGGCATGGGAAAACAGAAAAATGACAAGGGATTGCCAAAAAATAGCTAATGCTTCATTGGGAAGCTGTAAAAGTAAGCAATAATGATAAATTAATATACACAATATAAGTTGTTATACACATTTTTAAATGATTTTCTAGGTTTGGTCATCTTGATTTTATGATAAAATAATAGGAAGGGTCTGAGGAGTCACAAGTATAATGGATATTTTACAGAAAGAAAAAGCTTACTATAAGGAAATGGAACATAAACTACAACTGTGATAGAATGGAAAATCAAAGTTTGCAGGATTATACAATTAAAGTGTTTTGCTTTCACTTATAATTGGATAGTCTCATATCAACTTCGTGAGCTTGAGAGTTGTGGAAACCAGTAGTGTGTGTATGGGGAAACACGGCTGGGTTGATTTTGGACCAAACTAGCCAGTTTCTGAAATGTCTAATTCAAATTGAGACGAATTAAATACAACAGTAAACATGCTATATCACACAGAAGTTGCAATCATGAATCCATAATATACCAACAGTGATTTGAGAGTAAGAAGGGAGGAAAGGACTTTGGATATGACCCTGAAATTGAATAACTGAACTTCATTAAGATATATTATATGTGGACTCCTCTCCCCTGTCCTCTCCCCCTCCCCCTCAAAGGAAGGCTGGAGAATCTGGGTTTTACTCCAACCCCCAACAGGACAGTGACTCCAAGTTAACACACTGACCAGATGCCACAAAAAATATTATCTTATAAACTCTTAAGGCTCCTTGGAGAACTGTATTAGAACCACTCAATGACATATTACTTAAATTGGCAAATAGGAGAGCAGACATGCTATGAGGTGTATAATATAAAAACAACAAAGGATGGCCAAGAATGACAGCAGAATATTTCTGGGCATGAATTTCTGTAATTATAGCACTCACTTGACAGAAAATCACAACAGGATTCAGAAAAAATAAAGTGGAAGCTGCTTCTTATTTTAACTTACACTTACATATATGCACACACATATATACATTTATATGCACACATACGTGCACACACATATATAAAAATATTTTCTTCTCATTTGTTTTTCAGAAGAAAATGCTTTCTGTGTCTTTCTAAGAGAATTATGATTTTGTTCAGAGCAATAAATTTCCCAGACCCTGGTGATATATGTTATTCATGGTGATCAGGGATGACCTGTTTCTAGCCAAGGAGGTCTGAACATAACTTTGCTGAGAAAGTTTTCTTGGCAAGAATGGACAAATGAGGCAAGTTTTATTCTTCATTTCTTTCTGACTCCCATAAAGATGTAATGGCTCAATCTGTAGCAGACATCTTGTGACCATGAGATGACAAGCTTGAATATGAAAACCAAAATTCTTGGATTAAAAAAAAAAAAGAAAAAAAAAAAACACTCGCAATAAGCGAAACTCCAGATATCTTGTTACGTTAAAAAAATCCCAGTGTTGAAGCTATATTTTTGTTCATATTTATTTCTTACAGTCAAGTATATGCCTAACTGATATACCATTAATTTCCTTATAGTAAGGTGTTCCTTTCTCTCTAGTCATATTCTTGTTTTGTGTTTCTTTGGCACTGAGCTTGCCAGAGAAGTTCAACTTAAAGTCCTCAAACCATTCTGCTCCAAACCTCTAAATGCGTTCAACTGTATTAATTACTTCCTATTGTCTAGTGCTACTTACTTCTATCCCATCTACTATCTTTATTCCTCTTATCCTGCCTTCTCTACAAGTTAGGTGTGCTTAAATTAGTTCATCTGCATATAAATTCTAACACGCCGTAGTTCTCACCACAGAAAAAGGTATTTTATCCATGTCTACCACCATAGTCCCACCTCTGAGCCTTGTTCAGATCCTATCACATGATTAATCTCACTTCCATTCAGTCATTCATCAACGTTACGGAGCCCATGTTATATGCACATGTAAGCAGGGCAGAAAACATAACCGTTAAATGTTTGGACTCCAAAGGTGGAACATCTGGGTTCAAATTCCGTAATATTTTTCAGTAAGATCCCATTTCATCAATCCCCTCATCTGTAAAGGGAGGATAATAATTTCACATATATATATTTTTTAGGCTTGTGAGTTAATTAATATAAAGATTTTTAACATAGCACCTGGCTCATCATAAGAACTTAGCACATGCTATTTTAGAACCATGGCATTTACACAATATTTTAACCTACACATTTGGAACCAGGAACTTAAAAGCAATCTGAGAGACTGGGATGGCTAGGAAGTCTCAATACAAATTATAATTCAAGATAGAGCATTTGTGCCAGTAAAGGAAAAATAAGACAATTTCTAGCTTGGGTGATAAGACTCCAGGAAAGGGACACCTTTTATGTACGTCTTGAAACTAAGGGAAGCAGGCCTTCTCTTTACCCTCAGTCAAGCAACTTTCTTTAATTCTTCATTGCTCATAAATCTCCCAGTCAAATCTGACCTTATTTGTTTAGGTAACTTGTGTTACTAAGTAGTCTGAGGACAGAGATGATGTGAGCCGACGGTGCTATCCGTGAAGGTTGAACATAGCACACTGAGGCAGGCCTATGTCCTCCTTTCTGGCTGGTTCCACAGGTCCCTGGATACAGTCAATGCTCTGCAACCTTTTGGGATAAGGCTTTTAAAACTCTTCTTCCAGACTCCTCCTTATATACAAGGCTGACCTATGCAATGGTAAACATAGGGTAGCTTGACGTGAGTCAGACCAAGAATCTGGGCAGAGAAGACTGGAGTTCTATAAACTTACCAGAGTGTTGTGAGCAGTAGGAGACTGGCAGCTTGGCAAAGGCTCATCTATCTGGGGGATTCCCTGCTGCAGAGAAGGGATATGGTACTGCAGCTGATCCTGCAGGGTTGGGTCTGCAGAACTCCCTCAGTCCAACATGGCGTGTGGGCTCAGGTGCATGTGACAGAGAGCCTCCTCCAGTGCTGTTCTGACAGAAGGAAATCCCTCTTCACTGTGCTTTAGCAGCATGCCCCACTGTTACAGCTCTGTCTTGTTAACACAGCCTCCAGTCGGGAAGCATGCACCATCAGGACTTGCTCCAGGGTGTGTTACAGGTTCCCATTTCCCCATTAAGGTTAAAGACACACAAATAAACACACACACATACACATATACACATGCGTCTATATACACACACACATGCACACATACAGAGAGAGAGAGAGAGAGAGAGAGAGAGAGACAAAGAAATAATTCCAAAGGCAAATTTCAAAAATATTTTCAAATAGTTCAAATATATGTATATGGTAAAGGACCATATGTGTCAGGACCTCCTGCATACTCATGATCTCAGTTCAATTATAACCAATAAAGCAATTTTTAAAAAGACAGTAAAAACACATTTGTCTTTTTTGGCTTCTTGCCTAGGTCAACTTGCTCTACATTTATATACCCATATTGATACAAATAAAAACTTACAAATGTATATACTTAAATATTTAGATAAATAAATACTTGCTCTATATTTACCTAAATGTCCAGTGGCCCTTCACCAAAATAAGAATATTTGTCTTAAGGTGATTTTCTGTCTTTGACATCACCTAGGAGCAGGTTGCAATGCCTTTTGTTGGACACACACACACACACACACACACACACACACACACATGCACACACATCACTTTATCTCTGGTAGGGCACTAAGTTATACTTCCATTCTTAATTTACTGGTCAAGTTTTTGTATCTGTCAGTTCAGAGGATTTATTTTATACTTAAAACTCCTAATCTCTTCCTCGTGCTATTCTTACTTCTCCACCCAAGCTGCTGTTGGGGCCTATTGTGTTTGGCCCACATCAGATGCCCAGGGCTAGAATTGAGCAACTGTGAGGTTTGTTTCAGAAGCCCTCATCCCCCCTTTGATCTTCTCCCTGTGCCTGCGATGTCCTCATATAGTTAGGTCCGTGTTGTTCACTCACACAAGAACCAATGCAGGGCCACACCTTTTCATTGACAAATCACCAACGTGTAGATACAACAGCCAATCTGTGTCCTAAAAAGCCTGCTCCACAACTTCCGCCGTCCATACTCTGAGAGCATGGGTGCCCTCTCTCCAGACATGTCACGGTTACATGAAACTTCAGTACGTCCTGTTGCCTAGCATTGCCTACTGCTTCTCAGTTTGGTTACTGAGATCTCAAACCCTGGCCTCTCTTTTTCTTAATTGACCTCACTCCTCTCAAGGAGAACCTATAATCAACTAAAACAAAGACACTTTATTCTTTGCCCAGAATATGTACCTTCCTCTGATTTGGGCACATTTTATTCCCTCTCTCCTTGGCTCTCCTGATAGTGTCTCAGCTCTTTTCAGAGCTGCAGAAACAAGAAACGACTCAAGTGACCTCTCATTCTCTGCTCAGAAAAATCACAGTCTCTCATGCACTTCCTTTAACTTGCATTTCTTATTACTTAGCAAAGACTTTGCTGGTGGATGTGCCTTCCCTTGCTGGGTTATCTGTTTTCCTAATTGGACCCAGAAACTTGGAGGCTGTTGCTTGCTCACAGCGCCAGCTGGGCCTAGAACAGAGAACTTGGACAGAAGCACACTCAGTAAATGTCATTGATGCATAGGCAACAAGGAAGATTGTGTTTTGTTTTTATACTAGCAATTACTCCCACAAAAAGAGGATGGACTTCCTGAACTCCAACTTGTTCTGGTTGTTTTTAAACACACAGCACAATAACATATCCCTAGGTCTGCTTTCCTCAATGTTTCACACCACTTAAGACTAATGAAAGAAATTCATCATTCAGGCACTTGTTTTAAGTGCAATATACTAGGAAGTGCGACAGGAAAACAAAAACGAAAATCTATAACTATAGGGTACTTCTGGAAATAAAAATATCTGCCCTCTTTATGATGGGGCTGCAGCAGGGTCGGGGGGAAGAGGGAAGGAAAAATACTCTCCGCTGGCAAAGGGCAAGTTCAGGCATCCTATGGGTCTTTTTGTCAGCTGTCATTTGTTGCTACCAAGTGCCACATACCCTTTTCCAGAGATGAAAACTGCTCACGTCTATAGAAGACCTAGGGTGGCTTGAGGTGTATTGTAGGCATTTCAAAGTCATTCTTCTTCTACATCTCTGCCTGTGTTGTTCAAGTGCCTATTTTCAATTTGCAGTTGTGCTGGGAAAACGTTTTGATTCTTGATTTAGAATGTGCACTCCCAGAAGGTTCCAAGTGGGTTTCAGGCAGAGAGATAAAGCCTGTCTCTTTATGCTTCTTTGCAGCATGTCTCCTCTGTGGAAATAATACATACCCCACACTGTGCTTAAATCCCTGGTTTTATGAAAGTCAGTCCAATTCCAATTTGGTGGAGCTTTTGACATGCAAGCACTGTTCCCTGAGGAAGCAAGCCAGTTGCAGTACTGTCTCTCTCATCCTTTCTTTGTTTCCTGCAGTATACATGATTCTTAGGAAAATCGTAATGTGAAAGGCACAGGAGAAATGGAAATTGCAATGAAAAAGTCAGCTGTAAACAGTATATCTGACTCTGCTGACTACAGTAAAAAAGACTTTTTTTTTCCCCCCCTGAAGATAAGGCTGAAGTTGTATGTTCTGAGCAAGGGTGAAACCAACATGCAGGCACCAACCAGCTGAGTCCCCAATTACGTAGGCCAGGTAAGGGCCCAAAGACTCTTTTTCCAGGTAATATGATCTACAAAGAAATCAAGTCCAAGAAAACTGAAAGTTCAAATAGATTATAAGCTAAGACTGTTCTGCCAAGAACATACAGACTCTGTCTGTAGCCAGAGGGTTTGATCTCACCTCAGAAACAGCCTTCCATCTAACAAAATACTAGAAAGGCTTCCAAAATTTTTACCACTCCTGCCAACATGTATCTTTCATCGAGTTAGCAAAGTGCTGTAAATTCCTTGGAGAGGAGATTCTATATTTATGCAGAATGTTGTCATCTAGATCCTGGTATTTACTAAATTTTATTTCATAACATTTTTTTCCCCAATCAAACTAGCTGGATTGAATTTCAACACTGAGCTCTCTGGTTTTTGTTTTGTTTTGTTTTGGTTTTGGTGCTGGGTGGTGGTGGGGGAAGGGGCAATGTGAAGAGCATCAAATCAAAATCTAATGAAGTTTCTAATGACCAAATAAATAATCACTTGACATTTATTGCCATGCTTGGCAATCTGCAGAAATGGAAATAGCAGAGATGCCTAAAGCCCCATTTCCCATAGATTTACATTATGCTACCACACAGAATTAAGCTGACATAAGCTCTTTAAGACGCACGGAAGCAGCAGATTTTACACAACTTGTTTAGATATTTTTTCCCCCTTCTCTACGATCCCATATTCCCTGAATAACTCTTTCTATCCATTTTCTATTCCTTGTTCTTTTGAGAGGCCTGCTGGAGCCTTCCCTTCATGTCATTTTGGGCTATAACCCTGCAGTTTGAGTTTATCTTAGCTGTAAAATGCAACAGTAATTTATATGCTCCCTTACTCCAGCCTCCTCTGAGGCACTGGCTGCCAGCTGTCTACCCAGCAGTTTAAAGAAAGAGCTGTAATGAGCGAGAGTGCAGCGGGGAGGGGTGGCGCAGCATCAGAGTGCTTTATTTCTGCTTCCTTAGTGAGCAACGGATCCACATAAATGGCATTTTCTGGGATGACTGACAGCGGCATAACCTCCTCTCTCCCCTGTTTCCCCCCCACCTCACCCCTCCCGCCTCACACCAGCCTTATGGGCACAGGTTTTCTTGTTTCTTCCTTTCATTCCTGAGTCAAGGAGAACAGAGTGGAAAGCTGAGATGAAGCTGAGGCAGCTAGGATGCAGCGTGGGGGTATGAGTCTTGGGTGCACTCCTTACCCTTCTGGAACAAGAACACACTCTTGGAGCCGCAGGAAAAGCATCCCAGCAGCTTCATGCATGTGACTCCCTTCGATCTTAGTGAGGCTATTGTGGTTTGGGGGCTTTGTTTTTTATGTGATTTGGTTGAGGTTTCTTTTCTTTATAAACATACTCCAGCAGTAGGTTTATTTGCTTCATTTTTATTTGTTAATAGGGCACAGTTATTTTTGTCTTAAATCCAAAATCTAATCCTGGCACTCTTCAATTTTTTTTGGGGGGGAGGGTAAAATATGCCCCCCCTTTCAGGCACAGTAAAATACACATCATTTGGGGAATTCAGTTCAGCCCAATAGTTGTGGCGCATTTTTTCCCTATACTAATAAAATCATATGGCTCTCCTTTGCCAGCCCACAGAAAAAAAAAAATTCCCACTTAACAGAAGACAAAAGAAAAGGTTGGAGACTATTTGTTCACTATTAAAGCTGTCACTGTATAGGAGACAAAGATACACACTGGCAAAATATCCAATTCCTTTGCCATGTGTTTGACTTTGACTGTATTGACTATTAACATCTCCAAGGAAGACCGTGTTACTTTAGGACTCATATCTCCCACATCTCCTTTTAGCTTTGTGTAATCTTGATTTTTGTCCAAAAAATCTCGGCAGACATTGACAAAGCAAAAGCTGAGAGCTGTGTTAAACAAGGCTGAGCTCCAGGTCCAGGAATGTAATGTGAAGGAAGAGGGAAAACAGTGGTTAACTCTTGCAAGAGCTGGCCTTTTCTTGATTTAGTCACTAAAGAAAGGTCTTTTTGGGTTATTTGTCCTTCCTTAGTGAAGTTCATATGGTACAATTGTATTTTCTACTGAGAAATGACTCACCAGTTTGACAAAGACTTCAAATACCTCATATTGTGATTCTCATTATTTATTCTTCTATAGCTGGAAAAATGTAGGACAGAGTCTCATGTTTAGGAAATGTAAATTTCCTTGAGGTTTCACAGCAGAGGATGGGGAGGATGGAAATAATAGCTTCTTTCTGACTGTTTAACATAATAGCTTCGTGATGCTTCATTATAACTATAATTTGGGGGGAATTTACAGAGAGAGAAAATAGGAGAAAGCTAACTGGAGGGTTCTCTCTCTATTCAGCCTTCATTGCTTTCAGCAAAAAGATAAGTTGGAGCCTCTCCAACCTTTCTTCTCATTTCTCTTCCAAATTGTACTAAATTTATGAAGAAGGAAAGTAGATCAGAAAGACCCAAGTATTTCTGCTATTTTCTAAAAGCCTAACACACAACCTTTTTTATTGCTGAAGAATTGCAATACACAAGTATTTACTGGTTCTAATGACTTTGGCATGTAAAGGTCCCAGAAGCAACCTTTATTACAAGAAGTTCTCTAAGAAATGAAGGGAATACTTTTGAAAGCCCAGAGGCATATACTGTAAACCAACTTATATATTGACCTGGAATGAGGCATCTTCCACCAAAGCAACAGGAAATACGGTGACTAAGAAAAGGAGAGCGACAAGGTCAGATCTACCACCTTAAGGACATTTCTGAGACATGAATCACCAAGCAATCATGCCTCCCACTTCTTTGGCACTGGTGGAGCTTTGGAAGAATAAGAGGATAACAACAGTGGGGAATCATTTCTCGTGTGAACTAAGGAAACAGAAGAATCATTAAATTTATATGCATGATGATACATTATAAGGAGCATTTTAAAAATACAAACATAAAACCTTCAACTCCCTATAGAGATGAAGACTAGCACAATCACTGCTTTTTAGCAGGAGAAACTTGTGATAAGAGTTAAAGTGAAGAAAGGAAAAAAAAAAATGATGCAGGATTTAAGGTAACAAGTAGAAGTTATTTAAAAAGATATCAGGAGTGGACTTCACTGAATACTGAAAGCAGGGTGCATGAATTTAATGTCTCCAAAGCATGCTCTTTCTCTTCATTTCTGAACAGGATCCTTTGAGAAACTGAATAGATGAATTAAAGTAAATAGCATCAATCCTAGTAAGTAATAAATAGTACAGAATTTGGGCACTAATCAAGATGATTCATTTACATATCTTTATTTGAATTTAACATCCTTTCCATGAACTATGGTTTGTGGTTACTCACAAGATTTAAGAAAAAAACAACTCTACAGTGAAGTGAATATGGTATGAGCCAACTTCTTGCCCATTCCTAATCGGATACTGTCATTAAGATTAACAAGTCACTTTTAGCACATTCTCACTATATTTAGTATTGAATTATCCATTGCAATTACTGGCATAGTAATGCTAGCATCTAGACCAGTTTCACATCACTGGGGCTGTTATCACCCTTCTTTAAATTACTAAGCACTAATTTGACCTGATGATGTGACATTCATCACAAACTCCTTTAAATAATCTACAATTTTAGTGTGGTTTTTTTTTTAACTTAAATACATTTGCTCAGACTTTACACACACACACACACACACATTGTCCAATTTTGACTGAAAGTGTTCTTCGCTAAGATGGAAATTTCATTTTGCAATGGAATTAACTAAACAGCCACACAGACCAAATGTTTTTTTCCCTACATGGCAATGTAGCAGGTCATAAAGCTGTCTTTGTAGTAAACTGAAAAATCACTATGTAAAAAGCACTAATTTGGTGACTATGTTAAACACACATTTATATAAAATAGTTCCGGGCCTGGAGGAGCTTATAACAAGTGAGGGGGTGGGGGGGAGGGAGAAAAGCCTGTAAAACTTGGAACATTGCCAACTGCAGTAACTGCCAGGTGAGCAGGGTAGAGAAAAAGGCCTCTGAAAGTTCAGAGGGGAAAAGCATTGTTTTGAACGGGGGAGGCCTGGGAAACATTTGTACAGCTCCAACAGTATAGGTTTAAAATTGGAAAAGGAAAGGGCTGGCTACAGAAGAATAATGGGAAAGCCATGCCAGGCAGGAGGCAGGGGATGAGTGGAATAAGAGTAAAGAATGCTATAGATCAAAGCAGGGCTATGAATATGAGAGAAAATAGTCTATTTGTTAGATGGATAGGATGAATAAATGTTTACTTACTGGGGATATACAGGTGACGAGGTCACTGACATCCGAAAAGCTGCAATAACAAAGGCTTAATCACAACAACTCCATTGGGCGGCATGATCTGTCATAACACGAAGGGCACTGCCAGGTGGCCCTAGGTTCAGTCCTAACTCTGTATAAGGCTCAACTATTGTTGCAACTCATCATGTCTTATCAAATAGTAAGTAGAAAACCACCTACAGAATAGGGACCAAATAAAGGAAACCAATTTATTGAGGAGCTACTATGTTTCAGGCGCCATACTAGGTTAGCTACAGAATTCAGAACAAGGCTGTGTTTAAAACAACATCTGCAGTCCATAAAAGTGGTTACAGGAATGAGCTTTGAAATATTTGACCTGGGCTTTAGCTCTTTCACTTACTGATTTGAAACCAAGAACAATTTAATCTCATTTTCCTCATCCTTAAAATGAGGATAAAAATAATACCTACTTCCTGGAAGTCTGCGATTAAGACTGCCCATTAACCTAAACTTTTACTCTCTGAAATTTGGTAAACTATTTATTGCATAGATTATCATTCTAATAAGTTGCTAAAGAGTGTTTGAAAAAAATGGAACCCTAAATAATACTAGCATTATTAAAGTTTTGACTGTGAGCAAGAAAACAAGAAGTACAGTCCAACTATTAAGCTGTTGTGTATCTTCAATCTGTGTGTGTGTGCACTGATTAAAAAAAAAGAAGACTTCCGTACATTTCCTCATTGGTAAAGAAAAAGGAAATCTATGACAGTCTCGGCCAGGTGTTTATATACAACAAACAGAATAGAGATATCCTGAGTCCCAGTTAACTCTTGGGCACTTTCCACATTGCCATATGTAATTAGCTATAAATTAAACAGCAATGAAGACGGGCATTTTCAAGCAACTGTGGCATCCCTGAACTTTAGCTGCTAGACATGGTAGTGTATAATGTTTATCTTTCTCAACAAGTAATCAGAAATAAGAAAGCTTCATTCAGCAAATTGCATGGATGCTGATAGAAACTGCATGCATTTTTTTTTAAAATTGAGGTTATTTTGAAAGATGGAAATACACACATTGGAGAAAATGTTTTACTGCATTGATAACTGTGTGGCTTTTAGAAAGGGTATTCTGGATTAGCACAATAATTTTCCTTAGAAATAATGTAACGCTTTGGACTATTTTTTTAAGCTTTGTGTAACTGGACTCAAATCCCAATCTGTCCAAACTCTAACTATTGTACAAAACCGAAGGGCACCATTTGCTATTTTTGAACAAAGATGTATGAAACCATCAGAAACGTCTCCGGGTTTCAAACAGCACTTACCAAACAATCATATAGGAAGTTAAAAGCAAAAGAATATATTAGGAGTTCTTTTTAACAATATAGAGAGTTTAAAAAAGAAGGGTCAACTGGCAAAATAACAAGGTTTGGTCAGTACCAACATCCTAAATCACAAAAACACTATTTTGCAAGAATGGTGGGACTTGGGGAGTGATTGTAATTCAACGCTTAACTTCATTATAAAAAAACTTCATTGGAAAATCCACTCATTAAATGATCTAAGTCTTACAGGCTCCAACACATTCTGTTGAACTTCTGGCAGCCAAGAGCTGTGGTCTCCATCCTCAGCAGGGAATTTTACTTCTTGGCCAGAACTTAGAGCTCAGGGTCCAAACCAGATATAAATCCATAAAAATCTCGACACTAGATTTTCTTTAGTAAAAGCAAAAGTGAAGAAAAATGAAGCTTGGGGTTTTATTTCATTTCTTCTTATAATGGTCTTTTATCTTTCCTAGACTATTCCTTTTTTCTTTTTTCTCAAATTTGCCATGTTCTACACCACGCCTGATATTTCTCTAATTTTATTAATTTTGGCTTCATCAAATCCTTCAAATTCTCTTTCCCTTTCTATAGTGTGGACACATTGATTCACATATATAAAGATGTGTACTAAGTAATTTTAAGTGGTAGCTGTCGGGGCAAGGTTACCAGGACCAGGTGGGTCATGGGTATGATGTCAAAGAGCCATAGGCTCTGATGAGGAACCGCTAATCCAGAGAACATGATTGGCTTGATGTCATCTGAGGGCCAACTGCAGAGCCAGAAGCTGGCTCCCGCCTCTGGACTCCAAGAACCTGTCTGCTGTGAGATGCAACAGAGCCTTTTCAAAAGTATCAGTAGCATTAATAGAAAGTTCAAGGTTTGTTTTTGGTGATGTACTTCCTCCAATACCAATTCACATGCAGCTTGAATGTCATAGGAGACATGAGTTTACAAGTTTGATGCTCAGAAGGAAAACAAAGGAAAGGAAGTGAATACTTCAGAAGGGAGTCAGATTATGTTACCCAGGACGCTTGGCTGTCAGGTTCAAGAAGTGAAGTCAGGCAACACAGAGGAACCCCTTGGTTTAGAATTCCTCTGAATTCCTTTCGTCCCTCAGGCCAGTTAAAGGGAAATGATCTGACTGTTCTGCATCTGCTAGTGATTGAAGGCAACTGAGAAGCACTGAACAAGTTCTCATTCAAGAAATATATAGCACACTGGGCTATTATGAAAGTAAACACTGCAAATCGCGGCTGACCCAGTCTGACTAATAAACTTGGAGACACTCCAACATATGGAGAACTGATGCCTAAATAGACACAAGAGTTATAAAAAATGTGCCAGAGAGAGAAAGCAAAAACAATATATTGCAAAGATGTGTGCAGTTCCTATGTTATACTCAATATTTAGTCTTTTGTAAAGCAGAGAGTCATATTTATAATGAAATGCTCTTGAGGACACTCCTACTCTTCCCCCTAGTTCTCTAAACATTCTTTCTGGGCTGTCTATGTGATGACATAATAGAAGTCTGATTATCTAGGGAAACGTAGCAGGCATTTAAACCAACATTACTGGCATGTAGCATTGGAAAGATTCCCGTATGGACTTGTAATGGGCTGTGATTAAGTAAAAATAAAATTTTGTGTTTACCAAGGGGTCCTATTCATAACAGAAAGCAATAAAGTAAGGCCAAGCTATTCGCACTTAACCAAACTGGATTGAAACCATACATTATTGTGAAATGGATATTTACCCCTTCTCAGCATGCCCATTTTAGTGATGCTTGCTCTTGACCTTTGTGAACTAGAAAACTAGGCCCCTAAGCAGAGAACACAAACATGCAGGCACCTGCGTTACCTGTTTTGGTGCAGCAGGAATTCTTGGACATGGGGGGTGAACTGGAATCTTCTTTCTAAGCCAAATGTGTCCTAAGACAGAAATTTCTCAAGCTAAACTAAAACGTAATTTCAAATTTAAGCTTGCTAGAGGAGATAGAAAGAGCCAGAGACAGGGAGGAATGCAGGTGAGAGGAGAGTGAGAGGGGAGAGAGAGAGGGAGAGGAGAGAGAGAGTGAGATGAGAGAGACAGAGAAAGAGGGAGAGAGAGGAAAAATAGGTTTAATCTAAAAGCAATGACGACACAGACTATGTTTTACATTTTCCACATGCTAAGTAAAAATAACAGATTAACTTAAAATTTGTTTTGGTTTCCTCTCATTTACAAACTACCAAGTAATCAACATACTCATACTGCCCTCCTAGTGTCCCCAGAAGAACCAATTCTAATTTTTACTCTGTCAGTATTGCTAGTTTCCCTATGAGAAACTGAAAAGTTTTTGTTTTTTGGAAAAGAAAACTGGCTCATCTTCAACTCTGAAACTAGAAACCTCTAAGAATTGACTTTCCTTGTACAACCCTGCTGCTAGATTGTATTTTAGATTGCTAAATGAATATTCTCAAAATCACCATTTTTTCCTAGAAAAATGCTGTAACCCCAAACAATAATACCTATTTGAATATGAACCCTTCCAAACGAATTTTCAAAATGAATAAAGTAGACTAACCTTCAATAAAGTGCAGAACTCGTATAGTATTCTGGAATGTTATACATTTTTTTCTCAAACAATTTGTAAAACCGTGTCAAGTGAGTGAAGAAAGAATAATAATAAAGGGATTTGTGGCATTCATGTTCATGTCACATTCAAGAGCCTGTGAAATTATTTTGCACAGGAATCTAAAAGCTAGACTAGTTCTTGGCATAACTCAAAAGCAAGCCCTTACTTATTCACACTCCTCAGGCCCTTCCGGATAGACCATGAGCAGCTTTGGAAATGCTTCTGCAAGCAAAATATCTTTGGGAGGAAAAAAAAAAAAATTTCAATTTAATTCCAGTTATAGAACAGTTTGGAGATATCTGGGTGTATTAACAACAGTAGATTCTTACTTATGAAAGGTATTCTTATGACACAGAAGTGTTGTTTAAAAAAAAGACTAAAACTTCTATGTCAGATTTTTCTGACAGAAATTTTAAAGTTGTTTTAAGAGAAAGTATAAGAAAACAGCCCTCCTTCCTTATACTTCAGGAGTTCCGATGTGTGAGCAGTGAAAAGAAACTCTGTAGCTAAGAAGGACCCAGATGATGTGACAGAGTCTTTCTTCCGTGTGTTTTATGTTTCCCATGGAGCCGTCCCCTTGCAATCTCTTAGAGAGCCTGCTTTTCCCTTCAGGCTCAAATAAAAGCCTGCTCTTGGCATACTTGAGGCATACTGGAAATTTCTAGTATAACATAATGTGTTAAAAATTAAAAATAACAATAGCATTAATGGTGAGACTGAGAGGATTCTGACCAGAGTGCTCAAGCAAGCTGAGGAGAGACAGGACAGGAACGTCACAAATTTAGGAAGGGCGGTCAGATGGTGCTGGGCAACCAGAAAATATGACAAATGTCAACTAAGTCCCTGCTTTGACTTTGCAATATTAATGCATTTCCTTTTCTAGTCTTAAGCATCCCAGTAAAAACATGCTACTGCTTAACTCAAATGCTCTTCTCCCTCTCTCCATAAAGGAACAATTAAAATTCTAATCAGTCAATATACCCAGTATTCTTCCTCTAGTTCTGTCACCATATATTAATAGGCTCTAACCTGAGAGCTAAAGTCTGATGTAAATCATCTCCAATATACTCTATAAAAGATACTAAGAAAACAAGAGAAAGGGAGCGGGGTGTGGAATCAGCCATAAAGAAAGAAATCTTTGTTTCCGAAGTTGATATGAGGCCACAGCAAACACCAACAAGCTTGTCTTCTGCCGTCTATTTCATAGTCCATGTGGCTTTCTTCAGTGGTACCTCAGTGGATTCAGGGTTCTTTCCTAACCCCTTGGTGGGTTTTTTAAAAACGTCACTCCTAAGAAATACATCTGTGTAGGTGTTATGTAGTTTTCTGTAGAATAGGCAGACCCTCTTCCCAGGGAGCTATTCCTCTCCGTTACCACTGCTTAGCAGCAATCCTATTTCCCTTAATATCTAGGAAATACAAGTGCAATAAGCATAGGGACCCTCTTTTTCTGTTCATTTATTCAGTGACATTTATTTATTTACTCAGGTATCTGTAAGGGCCAGTTTCTGATTCAATGGAACCACTGTTATGTTCCCTGGTGAAAGGAGCAATCTATTTAGTTCAAATATTTCTAACCCAGTAGAATCACTAAACAGGTGATTTGAGCAAAAATCTAGGAAGTGTCGCTGACTACAGAATAAAGAAGCTCTCTCACGTCTGTCCCCTTGATGCCCAGATCATGTTTTCTGGCCATGGAAAAATGATCACAAAATATGTCATTGGTTTGTTTTATACCATATAAAACAAGTGGATGCCAAGAGTGGATGCCAATCTCACAAGTTTTTCCAGCAATTGCTGAAATTACGGCTTCAATACTCCTATAATCCTTTCATAAAGTCAGCTATTTCATATATGATAACGAATAAGCAGTCACTAGATCTATATGTCCTCGGCAGAAGAAACATGGCAGACATGGAAAGGGACTCCAAATAGCCATCTATTCTAGAAGAAGGGTTAAATATATTTGAACTATCATCAGATAGTTGGTTGACTTACCTAAGGTATAGCAACATATCTGGTCTCAGGATTGGACACTGCTGCTATCAAGCAAGTTTTCTATGAGTGCTAGTAATCAGACTAGCCTTGGTGAGAATAAACACATTAGTGAACTCCTGCAAAATGGTACTCTAAATACCAGGCCACATTGTTCATGAACACTTCATAAAAGCAGTGAGTGACTTCCTTGTCAAGGAAGGATGACTGACACCCACATGCAGTTTGGACTGACTACCTGAGTGTGGGACATCTCCTCCACACAAGGACCTCATCGTGAATGCCCACATGGAAAACATTTTCAAACTCTAAGAACTTCGTCCAGAACTCTTACCCAACCTTCTTCTTCATGAAAAACCACTCCCATCCTTCAAATCTTATTCCTTTCTATAGTTGCTCAATTAAATGCTGCTTCTGTATCAGTGAAGACCTGCAACATCAGACATCTCTTTACCAGAGTGAACAATGAGATTCACCACTTGGAATGATAGTCACAGGGAGAATGGGCCTTTCCAGTATTCCTCAGACCGTCATAGCTGCAAAGGTCACAACCACCGAGCTCTAGTTGATGTCAGCATGTAATGCAACATTTTCTGTTATCCACGTTTAAATGACTTCCCCTTCAGATCATGGAAACTACCATGAAGCCAAAATGTTGACTGGAACAGAGATGGCAACCTAAGAAAAGTGCGCCCAGAGGGAGGACTTACTTCTTTGTGATTTCAAGCTGGATATACATTCATATGTATTATACACTTATGCATACAATTTTTATTTAATAATAGAGCATTGCCAGATTTAAGACTTTATAGCATGCTGGGAAGTTCAAAATGGGCACCTCAGATTACATGCTCAGCTCGTGTCTGAAGACCACACAGCCAAGCCAGTTTATGAGTGTCCAGGGTAAAACCAGGAATAGTATTTCAAAAAGAAAAATTAACAGTGAAGAGGTATGTCTTTGCTTCAAAATCTTAGTCTTCCCCAAATTCTCCTATCATGCTTTTCTACCCATTCAAATATCTTCCTCACCTGTTTCCAATACTCCCACACCAGACACAATGCCCTTTGTGCTAATTTTGTAGTTCAAATCAGCAGAAGTCTTTTTTCAAACTCTATAGTTCAAAATGAACTATAAATCATTCCTGAACACCAGAAAGATCTATCAAATATTCTTTTGTTTTTGCTTTTTTTATTGTTTTAAAGGTAGGGGATACAAGATACAGCAACTAACTTTCACTTTAGAGGAGATATTTTGATAGGACAGAAACATCATGAAGTCCCAGAACTCTACATTTTAATGGCATATATTTTCTACTCTCTGGAATTCATGTCGTTGGTACTGGCTTTTAGAATAGTGAATACTCTCCTAAATACTATCTATAGGTCCTGCATATGGTCCAGCATTGACACAAGTTGATAAAGATAAATAGCCTACTGTCAGGTGAAAGTAAATAGCTTCTCATGCTCTTTGCTTATCGAATTAAATAATAAAATGCCCCCTCTATAGCTGCATCATAGATACCAGGGCCTGGGATGACCTGTCCACAGATACAATAACAGCAGCCATGGATGACATCACCTAGTTAGCCTACGATGATCACTGTCACTGTCTTAGACTCATGTATCTTGTATCTAAGTCCACCAGGAGAGTTAAACGGGCATCTCTCAAACAAATCATTTCCAACACTCAAGCCTGATTCCATAATCTTTTTCATGATTACTTTCCAAAAACTTTAGACTTATAGAAATCATGTTTCTCTTTCCTTCCTCCAAACCTCTCAGTACAACTTCTGATACATTTTCCACAATGTTATTGCTATACAGAAGATAAAGCTTACAATCATTTTAATATGCAAGTCATCTTCTTTTATGTTTGACCTTGCAATTTTTATGATAATTACAATCACCCTGGAGCATTCTGTGTTATCTAAATTTTGATACAGGTCTGAAGGCAATGAGGACTGGCGGAGGTGGGGACTGAAAGGCATGTTTTCCTCCTCAAAGGTGATGACCCAGATAAGGTCAGTTCAAGGACTTCAGCATGAAAGGGAAAGAAAACCTGAAAAAAGTGGTGGAAGAGAGGGGGACCCCTTCTGCTTTTGTAAGGGATCATCACTGGGAGGTGGGGGTGGAGGTTGGGCTATTTTGAGCTATCCAATAATGCCCTCATAAGCTTTCATCTCACTATTTAGATTAAATCATCTCTCACTATTCAACCCAAAGTAACATTTTAAAAAGAAGGGAAGTTAGTCATTCTTAACCCCTTTTTTAAATACCATTGTGATTAGGAGTAGCCAAGCCATGTTATGGTGGTAAAACTTAAATGATACTGGTGACAGAAAACTCAGTTTTACTGGATGGGAAATAATTCCTCTACTCATAGGACAATTTTTCTAAAAACATATATCTAGTGAAGAAAGGCCTCCTTTATTATTCTGTTTGCATTTATGTAGCAAGCTTATAATTCTATAATACATTCACAACATGGAAGTTACATGGTCCTGCTGACTTTACCCTTTTGTATGGCAAATTAATCTGAAAACCCTAACGATAAGCATTATTTCAAACAGCGAGAGAATGTGGAGTGTAAATTCACTAGAAAATAAGGTTTAAAAATAAAATTCCAAATTAAATAACCATTTTATAATGACACTGGATGACTCCAGGGCATGCTTTACTGTGCCATTAATACTTGCCTCAAGCAGTTGAAGGCACCCAAGGCATGCATTAATAGACTTTAAAACACACCCTGTCATGCTTTAATGCTAAATTAATTAAGCAATACTGTGACCTGTATGAAGGTCCTTCCTCATCCAGCAATTACTCAATGGAAAAGATAAAGGTGTTTTCGGGCATTACTTGACCAAACAACTTTTAGTTTGCATAAGTAAACAGCAAAATATTTTTATAAAGTACAGTTTGATTTTTTTTTTTTTTTTGGTCCAAAGAGTGTTTCAAAGTTAAGTTTAGGACAAAAACATTTTAGCTCAATTAGGCTATCATCCTATCAGTGATTCAAACATCGCTTTCTAAACTCACAAATATAAATGCCCATCTGATGGCTTTGGTTTTTGGATATTTGGATATTATTAGGCTGATGAAGTCTTAAAAGTAGACCAACAAAAGCATATACAAAATACACATGTATGTAGTATATAGTATGCAATCCACTGAGTTTTCATTGTACTTACACTTAAATTGTTTTTATTTAATTCCTTTAATGCTGGATTTTTGGAAATTTAACTTCGGAATTCTTACTAGTAAGAAAAAGCTTTTAAAACATTTAAATATAATTACTCTGTAAATATAGATACCACTTTACACATTTAAAGAAGATAGAGAAAACATCCACTAGTTTATGGTATAGACTATATAATTTAGCTTTCCCCCTAATTTTGAACTAAGACCTGTTTATTTTGTACATTGATGTATTGCAAGTGCACAGAAAAACATTTGCTACATGGAAGATTCCAGGAAACATTTGTGGAAGGAAGGAAGGAAAGGAAGGAAGGAAGGAAGGAAGGGAGGTAGGGAGGGAGGAGTGAAGGAAAGAAGGGAGGAGGGAGAGAGGGAGGGAGGAGGGAGAGAGGGAGGGAGGAGGAAGAGAGGGAGGGAAGGAAGGAAGGAGTGATGGAAGGAGGGAGGGAGGGAAGGACAGACAGAAGGAAGGAATTAAGGAGGGAAGGAGGGAGGGAAGGAAGGAGGGAAGGAAGGAGGGAAGGAGGGAAGGAGGGAGGGAAGGAAGGAGGGAGGGAGGGAAGGAAGGAGGGAGGGAGGGAAGGAAGGAGGGAGGGAGGGCAGGAGGGAAGGAAGGAAGGAAGCAAGCAAGGCACTCTTGCCAGGCACCATGTACCAAACTAAGGAAAGGAAAACAAAAACATGTGGTTCTTATCCTTAAGTTGCTCACAACTTCTCTAGGAAATAAATGAATGCTTTTTTAACTACCTGTGATACAATATTATTTTGTTAACTTTAAAATTTATTTTTGAAGACTGTGGGAAAGATTCACAGTGACCATTTTGAATGTCTGCATATCTTCACTCAGTTAGATGGGGATCGGTGTTTCAAGTAAAAAAAAAACTGCAAAGAAACAAATGGAAGCATTGGGACAGCAATGTAAGGACTAGAGTGGGGGCGGGGGGGGCGGGGGGCAGTGGCCAGAAAATGCTGGAGATGAATACACACTACAAGTATGGACTCAGAGGTAGAGGGTCTCAAACACTTGCCAAAAGTTTTTTAAGAAAGAAGAGAGCAGTTAACTTATATTCAATGTTGCCTAGGGGCTAATTACCAAAAATCTCCAAAGTATACATACTACCTATTAAGAGTTCTTGATGATTATTGCAAAATGTGTTTAATAAAATGGTATTAAAAAACACAAACAAAAAAAGCAGAAGAGAGTGAATCAAAGAGTAAATGAAATGGCAAAGATAAATTATAAAAAGGAAAAGGATGGAGGATTATTCCCTCATAATTAAATTTACAGCTATCCTAGTCAATTCGCAAGGAATAGAGATGGAACTGAAAGAAAAAACAAAAACATATATATATCACATATAAAGAATGAGACATGAAGGAAGACTCATCATCAATCACTTTGGAAGGAATGGAAAAGTCAGTAAGTGATGCTGGAATAATATAAAACTACAAACATATCTCACTCTATAAATACACACACACATACATACACACACACAAATCTCAGAGGAGTTGAAAGTCTAATGTTAACAAGTAAAACTTTAAGCATAAAATATATTTCTTATATCAGTGAAGAAATTCTTTAAAAACACATACAAAGTACAAACCCATAGCAAAAATTGTTATTCAACATTAAACATTTAAAAAGTCTTCATGCAAAAAGGCTCTATTAATCGAATTTAAAGACAAGTCATAGACTGGAAAAAGTTACTTGTAATCTAATTAACTTAGAAATAGTATACAGAATATATAAACAAATTCTATAAATCAATATAAGGAATCTAATAGAAAAATCAGGATTTATAAGCAATTAATACATAGAAGAAATCTGAATAGGCCAATAATCATATGGAGTTGTTTGTCCTCACTGATTCTCAGTATAAATTAAAACAAGGAAATACCATTTCATATTGATCCACTAGCAAAACTGAACGTATCTGATCACTAATGGGACTGTACAGCTATATCTGAGAGAAATTGAATAATACCTATTGAATTAAAGATGTTCAAACCACAGTAATCAGTATTTCCACTTCTAAATATATTCACTGCGGAAAATCCAACTTAAGTTTACAAAGAATCATGAGCTAGGATAATCATTTTAGCACATATTATAAACAAAAAATAGGAAAGAATACAAATTGTTCATTTCTGGAGGAATCAGTGAATAAACTACTGCTGATTTATCAGGGGAAAATAACTAAAGTAATTTAATTGCATCAACGTGAATAAACATAAGCCATAACACTGAGTGAAAAGAGTAATCCATCAAAGACTTATGGACAGGATGATAGTATTCGTGAAGATGTATAACTATAAACAATACTATTTATTTTCATGGTTACATATATAGTAAAAGTATAGAATCACTTTCAACTACAAAATGCTCTAAATCTTTAGCATAAAAACTCTAAATTGAGTATAAAACACAAAATTTAGATGGGCAGTGTTCATCAGGGAGTAGATAGTTGAAAATGAGATTGTGGAGAAGTATCAGTTGTTAGCAATAACACAAGCAAGATATTGACATGGGAATATCTGGAGTATAAAACTGTAAATTTATTTTTATGGAAGTATTGTGGTAAAAGCATAGAATCACTTTTGAATATAAAACACTCTAAATTTAGGACATTCCCATTTGTATGCTTTCTTGAGAGATGTGGAATTATAACTGAGAATATCATTTTATGAAACAAAAATGTCAAGTTCCCTTAAATCTGTGGGAAGAACAAATGAGAATTTGCCGTAACATTTTGGATTTTATAATTGAGAAGTTAAAATTCTAAATTAAATATCAAAATTAGAGCATCAAATATCAAAATTAAAGTAGTAAATGCTATATCAGATGTTTGAAAACCATTTATAAGTGAACATTACATAAAGTATACATTTTAAATATTAAAATTAATTAGTGAAAGGGACTTTTTCAGGTTACTGAGTAGACAGTCATTTATGCAATTATATGCAAATCTAAGGAACTTGGAAAAATAAGTACACTTGATCAACAGATACTTGGGGAAAAACAGGATCTTATTCATTAATTCACGTACCACGTACGAAAGATGTGCATTTACAAAAAAATTTGCCTATTAGTAGGCAGAGATAGAAATAAATGGACTGGATATAATACCTAAGTAAAAGAAGATAATATGTACATGCAGAAGAAGAGGCAAAGGAGAGTTTAAGGGTAACAATATTGGGGAGTAATGGTGGAAAGAGGTTGCAATATTAAAGAGGGGGTGATCAGAGAAGTTTCCAGAGAACATGATTTCTGAACAAAGACTTAGATGGGAAAACTCATGGCTATATGGAGAATTAGGGGGAACAGTCCTGGGCAGGAGAGTATCTGCTATAGTCAAGGAACAAGAAGTTCAGAGTCTGACATTTAAAATTGTAAATGATGTAAGTGGCAAGTGGGGTGAGGAGGAAATGCAAGAATGTTTGTTGCTTGGAAGTCAAAAGAAAGTCTGCCAAAGAGGAAAAGACAAATGCTACCTTTTGTCAAGCAAAGTGAGGACTAGATTCACCAACCTGAAATCAAAGAATAATCCTGACAAAGGCTTTTCTGTTCAATAGATTTGAGTGAAAGCTGAATTAAACTGGATTTAAGAGATAAGTAGAAAAGAAGAACCATAGGGGTTTAGCATAGAGAACCATTTCAAAAAGTTGTATTTAAAAAAAAATTTGTACAGAGAAGCAAAGAAATGGAGTGTTAGGTGGAGTGACCTCCATATGCTCAAGTGAGGTCAAGAAAAGAAGATTTTAAATATGAAAGAAATAATGGCTTATTCATTATTGATAGGAACCTTGGGTGTGCCCTGGTGGCTAAGGCATTAAATCTAAGGCTCCAATACAGTCCACATAAAGCCCAAAGACCCAGGTTGCTAACCCAGGATCAAGGAGAACAACCAATATAAACAATTAGATAAATTAAAAAATTCTTCTTTCTCTTTCTCTCTCTTCTTTCCTGCCTATTTGTCTTCATTCCAGTCTGCTTTCTCTCTCTCTCTCTCTCTTTTTTTTTAAGGGAAACTTAGAGGGACCAGAAGGAGGAAGGGAGAAAATGAATATGAATGTGAACCCAAGTGCAGCATTTGGCATTGCTCTTTCAAGGCCATGCCTTCTATAATGATGTGAAGAAAGGTGGACTATGTAATTGTATAATCTTACAGGAAAATGATAGATGTGGGGCTGGCATTTATAAAAGTTCTCTTTCAACTGTTTTAGTTTAGTTTTGTTTTTTTTCCCCCCCTGAAATAGGAAACGAGATTTTCAACTGTGAATAAGAAGACAGGAAGAAACATTAGAGATCTGAGGTCAGAGGGAATGATGTCAATCATTCATCTAGGACGAGTGCATGAGTAAATAAATGCATTATGGAAACATCCTCAGATTGCTGGGCATTACTGAGGATCAACTTTTGAGTTAATTATCATGAATGTAAAGTAAAACCAGGCAACATAATTACGCATTATTCTCCAGTCAGACTCAGCAATAGAGGTGCAGTTTATTTATCTAGGATCAGGGTTGGTTAAGAGATTATGATGGAACCAAATTCAGGAAATAAAACTGGATGATAGCTGGAAAGACAGAGGTGTTCATCAGGTTATGGATGACTGAAATTAAGATTGTGAAGGAGTGTCCGTGATTGGTAATAATATGGACAAGGCTTTGACATGCAATCAGAAGATGTAGGCAGATTATGAAACTATTTCAGCTTGGTGTCCAAGGAAAGGACAAAGAGAAGTGTAGAAAGACGTTTCCCTCTAGAGAAATGCCAGGTGCTCTACCTACTCTAAAACTGTAAGATCTGCCAGCTGGCATCTTCTCCTCTCTGATGGCAATGGCACACTAGGAGCCATAAAGGAAGACACAATAGTGAAAGAATCAAAGAGAAAAGGATACAGTTTCCTCACCTGTTCATTTTTCTGCTTCCCTCTTTACTTTTGACCTCACCATTCTAGAAGACTGTATTTCAGAATGAGTCTCTAACATCACACTAGTTAGGAAGAGTTGACAAACTGGATTTAATTCATAAAATTTCCCTTTATGATGGTCTTTTCAAGCACATGTCTATTAAAGTGCCATAAAAAGAAAACTTTGAAATTAGTGAATTGAGGCGAGACAATTGCTACATCCTTTGAAGAAACAATATTTGGTTTGAGGAACTTCAGACAGCTCTTTCAGATACGACACAGCAATAGCATTCTGTTAGCAGATGAGGCCTTATTCTTTTACACAGATTCGGAGCACCCTGAAGCTTTTGAGGAAAAAAAAAAAAAGATTGTCCTCCTGTCTGACATGACCACTACATTGATGCATGAGATTTCACCCTCCAGTTTAAACTTTAGTCATCACTCTACTTTCTATAAGCATAGAAATGTCAGGTGCTGGGTTTTTGTTCACCTCTCCAGCACGCTTGTTGAAGAGGCACTTGACTATATTTTGTTCAAAGTCAATGGGACTTCCATCAGTGAAAGATTTCAGCAATGTCTACAAAATAAACATTTGATCTGTACAGCGGGCTCACCCCTTGGCGGTAACATCCAGCTGCTTCTGCTTGGCTAGCCCTCCTAACAAAATTTCAGGCACAAATATCTACATAACAATGGGTTTCACAAGATCATTTTAGAAAGAAAAACTGTGATTAGTATGAACAGGTATTAAAAAGACAAGGTTGTAGGGATTTTTGAGTACTAAAAAAACACAAGAGATACTACTGATATTTTATACTGACTGGATGCAAATGAAGCATGAAAAAGTAACCTTGTCATGCAGAGTAATCAAACACTATTTTAGTACATAAATTGTTCATGAGCAAATGAAATTATTACTGGCCCAAAAAATCAAGACTAGGGATTTACAAGATATTGATATTCATATAGCTCTCATGGTTAGGATCTCAAAGTTTCACAAAATGGATGAGATATGTCACCTAAGGAAATTTCCAAGGATATCATCAGCTAAGACCAGATTTGGGAACATACTGGAAGACTTCATTCTTATTAGAAAATAAGATGATGGCATTAATAAATGTTTAAAACTATACAATAACCATTTTGTTTATGGCATTCAATGGAGTATAAATAAACTATGTTAATGATAAAAACATTCTGATAACTAATGGGTAGCCCTAAAAATGATCTGGATAATTCAAATGATTCAATATTCAAAGAAAAAAGTGCTCTGGCTCTAAATTATCAGGTTTGGTTTTTATGAACAATATTCTAGAAGTATGGATTTCTCACTGTCCAGCCTCAATAGCTTACCAGAGCCAATGTGATCACTTTCCACTGCTGCTCTTACAGCAGATAGGCCTTTCTTTATAGTGAGAGGGAAAGTGCTCCCGGCCTCTTTCCCCAGCACCCTGATGCCAGGTGGAGGGATACAAGCAAAGTAACTCTCAGACCAAATTTTGTATGCATGTAAACACTTACTAGCAAAAGGAAAACAAAAACAAAATTCCTTTTGTTAGCTCAATATGAAATTCTTAAACAAGGTCTATTAGCTGATTTAGTCCATCTTACTTCATAGAGGATTTCAGCATCTTTAAGACCAAAGAATAGGTCTAGTGTCTAATCAAAACTCTACCACATGGTAGCTCTGTGCTAAGAGGGCAAATGTAGTCATCAATGTGAGGTTGAGACCACACCCTTCTCACCATGATCTGCAAACCTGAATGGGAAAATATATAGCATTAAAAAAAAAAATGTTTAAAATTCTTGTTCTTCCTTTCCCCTCTTTCCCTCTTTCCTCTTCTTCCATCTTTCTTTCTTTCTTTCTTTCTATATATACTATGCTTGTTTTAATCATTTTGTAAAATGATCTAGACATCACATTGTGGCAATCTAGCTTATTTAAAAGAAAAAAGTTAAGAAAAATAATTCAGTCTGTTTCTGGAAGATTCAGAGAACAAAAACATTAGCATCCTTAGTATTTAGCTATTGAAATGTTTATATTTGAGTAAGGCAGAAAAAAAAAAGGGTAGAATATGCTTCCAGGCAAGTCATTTCTATCACCTCTCAAAGAGATGGAGCCAGAGCTGTCAAATGTTCAGTAGGAAAGCAATAATACAGAGAGGAAGAGGTAAGCAGAATAAGGAATAAACAGCAGTAAGGAAGAGATTTTGACCTGGTCCCTGCCTTTTTCCTGCAGAGGGAGGAAGCTGGGAAGAATAGAGGGTAAACCTGGAGACAACTGGATCCTCTTTTGAAGTTGAAAAATTCTAGAGTAGAGAAAAATTCTTAATTTTACAATAGCGAGAGAGAGAAGAGTACAGGCAGCTGGAAGGATACCATCATTCAGTCATGCTCTAATAGGATGTGAGGAACAACCATATGTTTTTTCTATGTGATCAAGATGTCAAAGATATAATGTTTAGAGACCTAAAATATTCTCACAGAGCATGAAAATGGAAAACAGCCTTACATGGCAATATAGTACAAGTGATGACCTTGGTCAAGTAAGAGACACAGTTGGCCCATAAAGATTAGAATATCATATCCTACCATCACTTCTTCTGTCTCTTTACTTTGTACTTTGAATATGCTGAAAGACTTCAAGTTTATTTAGAAACATTGAGAAAGTTATGAAATAAAGAAGCAACAGCATCTGAAGGCAAAAAAAAAAAAGAAAAGCATTCAAAATAAGAGATGTACATATTCCTTATTTTCTAATTAGTATAGCCTCTCAGGCCCTGGATCTGGGAACAAGATGGTGAAAAGATCTACAAGCTTAAATGCAGGGTCATACAGTGTTTCTGCAAATAGGTGGGCTGCTCTATGTAACGAGGCAAAATATAGGTAAATAATTGCTCACTTTTTTCATCTAGCTATATCAGTTTCATGATTAGGAAAAATACCTTCAACATTCAGGAAATAGAATATGTCTGATTTTTAATTTTATTAAGAATTTGTCTTCTACAGCCTTCTGTATGTTAGCGAGAAGTTGGAACAGACAATGAAGTAAGGGTGGGCTACCAGATGCCACTTAAACTGAAGTGATCTATGTCTGTTTTGTATAACTAGGTCTTATTATTATCCTTCACTTGAATTATGAGAAGATCTAGTTAACTACCTTCCAGTCCCATTTCCCTCCCACTCTAGGTGTTGTGCACCCACCAGATTCCAAAACAACTGTGAAACAGAATTATTTACCTGTTTGCTTTGAGTTGCCATCAAAATAAAACTCAACTTCTTTAAATTGACACTGAAATCTAGCAAAAAGTGACTTCTCATTTTATTTACTGTGTCTATACACTGTCCTCCATGTCCCTTCCTGTGGTCACAGTGAGTGTTGGGACAGTGTCCAGACACCATGTACCCTTTCACCACCTTGCACTTTTCTTCATGCTGCCCTCTCTGTTTTGAAAGTTCTTGAATAGTTTTTTTAGAGAATTGCTATATATCCTCAGAATTCATCTCAAGTTCATTTTTTGTTTGTTTTTGTTTTTAAAGGAAAGATGCAGCAGAATGAAGGCAAACAGACAGGCAGTAGAGAGAGAGGGGGAAGGAGCATTTTATTCATTTTTATTTAGTTCTTCATCTTAGTTGTCCCACCCACTCTCCGGCCCTGAGTCATGAACCTGGGTCCTTGGGATGTATGTGAACTATGTCCAGTAGACTTAACTATTAAGCCACCAGGGCGCAACTCAAGTGCGTTTTCGCATTATGAATCTACAAGAGGGATGAAATAGTTTTCCAACCTTCTGTGATAAGAAAACACTTTCTCCAGTCAAAATTTGTAGGATTCTTTCTAAAAAACTAACATTGGGGAAACTGTAGGTTACAGAGCCAGTCTCATTGGTAGGCTAGATGGACAGATAGGCTTAAACGGGGACTAATATAAGATTATAAATTTAAGCTGGACCTAAGTTGAGTAATGTGCCTTAAATTGTCCTACAAAGCTGAGATTTACCCTAATCATGGGAGAAAAATGATATAAGAAATGTTGCAAAAGCAGTGTCTGAACAATTGTTTTACTCTATGTCTCTCTCCAATGAAAACGAGAGCAGTGAAGAGCCAACTCAGGGTTGCTCATACAAATTGTTCTGGTCCTCTGGTCCTGCTCATACTCAGCTTTGATGAGATTACTTCCATCTCATTATGGATATCTGCTGGCTTATGAGTCTGAAGAACCTAAATTCAAATCATAATGAGCAATTCAAATGCATGGTCACTTGATGTTCCATTTTTCAGACACTCCATTTCTACCAGAGCCCAAAAGAAAACCAGGAGTTATTTCTCAAAGGGCATATAATATTCTGTTATAGATGTTCCAAAAGTCTTATAGTTAAATGCCTTCTGATTCTATGACTGGGGTTTGTCAGAAGCTTTATACAGCATCTTTGGCCACTACTGATACTTTTAATACCAGTGTCTGCCCACTCCTGTGGCCCAAGAAGCAGGGCTGCTGGCACCACAGCCTGCACCTGCTGCAGAATCCTTTCCTGCTTAGGATGAGAGTCAAGAGTCATTTAAAGCCATTATTTTTTATGTCAGCCATTATAAGGACAATCAAGGTATTCAGTAATATTTTGCCCCAGACTGCCTAGAGAACCACCAAATAGTGTTCTTCCCCTTTTTTTTTTTCTTTTGGTAGTAAGTGAATAATGCAATAATTTGTCTCTTACCCTGAAGGAATGTTTCAGCATGCATCAGACCACTGACATCCCTACATTGTTTACTAACATGTAGGCTTGTTATAGAATTTATAGAATTTATATTTATAGAATTTATAGAATTTAATTCATATTCTAAGGCCTTTAGCCTGCTATCCTCCTTCTAGTTTATCTATCCAGATTAGTATAATATCATAGATATAAGTAGATCACTAAGTTCTGCAGGATAACCAAGTATCCCAATCTCTGGATTATGTTACAACTGAGAGCAGGAGAACCAACCTAGTGCTGGAATAAACCTATAATTGCCTCTTCCATGTGAATATGAATTTTACTTTTGCTATCTGATTGGAGCTAAGTATTCATCAAATTAATAGTCTGAGACCTGAAGCCATGTTAAATGGCTTTGGGAAACAACACATCTGGAACAGCAACTGCAATTAAGGATACTATTTTAGCTGAGTTTGCAGTAACCTACTTTCATCTTTCAGGAATCAGTAGTTTGTGTAGGGACCAAACCAGTGAAGTAAGTGGAAACAAGATGGTGACCTTGAGATCTGTGCTACTCAGTAAGGTAGTTACTAAGGGCACACAAATATTTAGATTTAAGTTTAAATACATTAGAATTAAAAAAAATTATAAATTGATTTCCTCCATCACAATATCATATTTCATAACCTCAACCACTCTCTACATTCTAGAATGTTCTATTCAGATAGTACTGCTTTACATCCTTGACAGCAGCCCTATTTCAATCCACTCCCCCCACTCTGAGATGTGATATTGGTTTTAATTTACTATTTTGAAAGAGGGGGGAAATACAGTTTTAGAGGTTTCTATTTAGACTTTCCCAATATCAAACCTCAGATAATGCAGGTCAAGAATTCACGGTAAGGGTTAAAAAAAACTATGACATATATCAACCTCAACTGAACATTTAAGGGCCAGGGAAATGACCACTGGATGGATCAACTGGCCCAGTAGGTCCAATGTAATTCAGATATTGTCAAAATTCCTTTCATTACTGGCACTCAAATGTCTCTATTCTAACAGGAGAGCCATGATGACACTTTACTTCTTAGGATACTGATGTCCTAAGTCCAACACTTCTCTTCCCCAGTCTGCTTCCCAATTTACACACGGAGTTAAGAAAATGTGCACATTTCCTTGAACTGTTATCAACACTGTGTACTCCTTTCAGATAACCTTAATATTACAGTCAAACATTCTGAAATCCATTTGCAAGTAGTAATGCTGGAGGCCAAGTAGGAAAATAAATGAGTGCACAAGTAAAATGCTTCAAATGAGAAGAGGTATGCAATGTTTCAAAGAAGAAACACACTAACAGGTTGTGTTGTTGTAGAAAATGCAGAAGTAAAGGTGCCTAAGAGAACAAAGTGGGAAGAGATATGGGGTCAAAAAAGGTTTATCTGACAGAACAATACTTAAAGTGATGAGCATACAATGGGAAGCCTGACTAGAGGAGTATAACCTTATTAGAGGTCACTCAGGTGGCAACATGTTAAGAGACTATCAGTCAGGAAAGCTTATAGGTGCTTCACTGCAGTATATTCAGCCTAGATGAGAACTGATAGAACACCTGGTGCTTTATACTCTTGGCTAAGCCACATCATACCTCATTAATGGTGTATCTATTCCCTTTCTTCCCTCAGCAAAACATGAAAATCTTGAGATGAAAGCATGTCATTCTAAAAGATATTTGGCTCAAAGAAAAAGATGCTTCCCAGGACTACAAAAGATCTTTCTTTAATGAAAGTTTAATTAAACTTTGCTTTAATTTGGACCACAATGAAAAAATAAATAAATAAATAAAGGACTTTTCATCTTGCCTCAAGTGGAAAGTGTTAGTATCTTCCATAAATAAAATGCTGGAATTTAAATGTCTTACAATCATTTAGCACTTTTAGCTTCACTGAAAACTAATCATGACAACAAAACCAGTTGTTTGCAACGTCATTTACAAGTAGATATATCTTTGGAATGGTACATATGCAGAAATGTATTTTTACACGTCCTCTTAAATAATAATTAGAACAGTGGTAATTAGAGGGAACAAAGGAGAGGAAATAAAATTTGGAGAAAACTACAGTTCTATCCTTCAGGGTTAAGGAAACAATCATTGGCTTCATTTATTCCCTTACAAAAGAAGCAGCCAAATGGCAACATACAATTACCATGAAAACATATTTTCACAATAATACTTAGGTGCTAAATAGTTTATCTATAAAGAACACTTACTTGAAAAATGTCAACTTCAGAAAAAAACTCAAGCATAACATTTGAATGTGTTATGTTTAGAATCTGTTCTGTTTCATAGAGAATGTTCTTGCTGTCAATTCTTGTGTCTGCTACCTGTCCACTGAGAAGTAGTCCATATGTCTCAGATTTGTCCTTGACCACAGATGCTTGCCAAGACGAGGCAGGAAACTGTCCTCATTTGACAGATAAGGGAAAAGAAAGTTCATCATATTTTTGGAAGAGGAACTTAAGTGTCTCCTATCTATTGAGCATTATGCCAGGTGTGTGGGTAACAGAGTGGAACAAGAGAGATGGAGCTTGGCCTTGAGAATTGAGAGATTTTGTTAATGGGTGTATTTTACCAAATATACCTTCCCTAATCATTACTTCAACAGGCCAAAAACTGGAAAGGATAGCTTTCAAATCTAGGGCTGGAATCTACAGATGATGACTACTGAGTCAAAGTCAGTCCTCCATTGTAGTAAGTGAAGTTTCATTAGAACATAGTCATGTTCAATTGTTTATGCATTGTTTGTGTCTGCTTTTATGCTACAAAGACAGAGTTCAGTAGACTTGACAGATCTAGATAGTATGCTGACACGATCTGAAATATTTCTGTCTGAACTTTGACAAAACACGTTTGCAAACCCTTGCTCTTGGAGGGGGGAGGGTAATGGGGAGCACATCTGAAAATAGATCCTATCTATCTGTTCAGTATCCAATGCTGATAACAAAGCAACACAATACCCAGAAGAGTCACTATGCAGGCTAGGCACATGTTACTTACAATTTAGTTTAAATTTATGAACACTTCTACTACCGAGTAATTCCTTTAAATTCATGGTCCATTCATTTGGTTTGGTTGTTTCATATATGTGCTAACTGTATAATTATAAATCAGTGAGATTACTGAACAATCACCATACTGCCACCGTGCAATTAATTTTCCTCCTATTCTATTAACTCCCTAATAGTAGCCATTGTTTTCCTTTATACCCAAAGTAATTTGTTGAAATTCATAAGACGAGTATCTGGCTACATGGGAGAAAAAGAAGTTTCTAATATAAGAACACAAATTTAGGAGAGGTTACAGTGAATTTACTCAGAATTCAGGAGCTATTCTGTGTACTTTTCTAGCTTGTGTTCTCAGAACAGCTTAATAAGTCTTTGTTTGGAATGCTTTCTACTCTTTCCATATTTAAAAGGCAGGATCAGTCTATTGATGGTCCACAGCTCTCTAGCTCCTGGCTCTTAAAAACAGGGACCCTGACACATCAGATATGTTGTCAAGAATGAGTGTTTCTGATCTTAGAGGTGATGCATCTCAAGATGTCTAGAGTTCAGAAGGAATGAGAAGAATTTCATGAAACAAAAGAGTCAAGGCACAAAAGTGACTTAATTTATGTGGCTTATACAGCTCTTTAATAGGCAATTATTTCAGGTATTAATCAGTAAAATGTAGAATGGGTAACCCAAGACTTGAGTAGTGAGAATTATAGATGGAAAATTAGGATCAAAAGGGATGAGTTCCTTCTCAATGGATGTAAAGGGGAACATCACCTCTCCAAGAGGCCATGATGCATATAAGCCTTCTACACATCCTTCTACTCTCTCCTTTGAACTTACAGGTCACCAGACACCAAAGGGAAAAAAGAAGGGATAATTATGAAGTTACTGAATAAAAGCTTTTAAAATCTTTATAAAATTCTCAGTTGACTGACTTAAAATGCATGTTTAAATGACTTAATGAGTTGAAGCTTACCTAAATTGACAAAATTACATGACCACCATCATCTGAAATTTCCTGAGAAGATAAATCAGAAAAAATTTTAAAGATAAATTTTTGCACCTATTTGTGGCTGAGCAATACAAGTCAACCCAGAGATAACATTCTTCAAGTTCCCCCTCCATGCTTTCATTCCTGTCATACTATGTGAGCTGCTCTAATACAGGTTGGATTTAAAGGAAGTTAAATAGGAGAGCGGATCTTATAACAGTGTGGTGCAGATGTGTTGGCTGAGGCATATGAATCATGGTCATCATCATGTCCCTACTTAAAGGGGTAGGGTCCCGGGCTATTGTACTTCAAAAGGCTCCTCACTGTACACAGTAAACATCTTCAAAGGTGTCTCAAGCTAATCTTTTTTAAGTTTTCAGGACTCATCCATGAGTAGAAAGAACCCAAAGTAACTTGCTAAATGCATGTAATGCAACATATTATTTTAGACAAGGCAAATATCAACATTTTTTTCCCCATCAATAGTTTTGTGTTTACTATCATAGAGCACTCATTCAATTGTTTAACTTTTTCTGCCTACCACCCACACCCAATGGAATATGAACATCTTGAAGATACATGTAGGAGTTTCTTGCACTGCTATAGCCTCAGTAGTAAACCAGTTCCTGGAAGCAAGCACAAACCTAAATCAATCACCCTTTATGAATTCCCCAAAGTAAAGTTAATACATCGACAAGTTAGAGTCGATCTCTGTCTGTCTCTCTCTCTCTCTCCACGCCCCCTTCTCTCCACCCCCACTCCCACACTTTTCCATCTCTATCTCATTTCTCCAGGGGAGTAGATCTTCTCACAGGTAAATGGAAACATGGAATCTACCCAAGGTGACCCTTGAACAACAAGTGTTTGAACTGTATGGGTCCACTTATACTTGGACTTTCTTGTAAACAAATGATGCAGACTTACACTATCAAAAACACAGTATAGTGCTGTGAATGTATTTCCCTATGGTTCTCTTAATATACTTTTCTTTCCTTAGTTTGCTTTATTGTAAGAGTATACTATATAGTGCATTTAACAAAAAAAAATGTGCTCATCGACTGTTTATATTATCGTCAAGGCTTCCAGTCACTAGCAGAGGGACTTATTTCAACTGCTGGGGGTGGGGGGAGGTGTCAGTGCCCCTAAGCCCTATATTGTGCAAGGGTCAACTGTATTTTAATGAGGAAAATGTTGTTTTCCAATAGGGAAAACATCTCAATTCGTAACTCTACTTCCTTCTCTGAGTAAAATAAGAGGGTTTGCATAAGGACAAAGATCTGAGAAAGAACCATTTTACTTCACTGGGTAGGAGTCTTCATACCAAAGAATATGACGCAAACCCTCAGAGCATGCTATCCAGACGCCGTGAAGCTAACGTTTGGCAGATGTGCAGCTTATGGATTCTCTAAGCCCTTGGACACTTGTGTGGGGCCTCAGACACCCCAACCACAGCATTTGTCTCCTCTGTGCAGTGTGCCATAACGTTGTTATATGTTATGTGTGTTATGGTATTTTTTTTAAAAAGGATTAAGAAGCACTGAGATGTGATGCAGTTCCCACAACCTTTGAAGTGGGCACATAGGTTTTCATAGTTATCTGTGGCATGTGAGAAACTGTGCTCCCACTTCTCAACTGTTTAGGATTACAGGCTCCTAACTGATTCAAGTCTGTGTCCACACAGAATACATTTTCCCTTGACTCCTCTATCTGCATAGAAAGGAAACTTCTTCTGTTGGTACATGGCTTCCATGAAGGGAATGTGTGCTGCAGTGTCTCCTGCTGCGGCCACAGCATGTTGTGAACTTGCTTGTAAGAAGTATCCCATCACTCTCAATATAATTTCATGGGCTTTTCTAACCTAAGGGTTGTGATACAAAATCCTGTGCAGGGAAGAATTAACTCAGAAGGCCTGGGTTGCTCAAACCCAGTACAGGAATCCCTCACCTATGGCAGGAGTTATGTTCTGGAGAACCCCGCCATAGGTGAAAATCCGTGAAGTAGCGGCGTTATAATTTATTATTTATATATATTTTAAGGCTTTATAAACCCTTCCTACTCTCCTATAAACCCTCCCCACACTCATAAACACTTTCTACACTCTTAAACCTATGTAATTTTAGCAACATATAAAATTCTGTGGGTATCACTAGTGAAATACACAGCTACTGCAAAATCCCGCAATATAGTGAAAATTCTGCAATACAGAATTAGATCTATATTTTTAAAAAACCTGCGATACAGTGAAGCCACGCTACGTGAATGGCAATACGCAGTCCTCCCAAGGAGGACTGCACATTGTCATACTAAACATGGTTTCAGGACTGACCCTTGGCCAACTTCTGAGTGATGATCTCTATACCTTCGAATATTCTGTCTTAGAAAAGTGTTTTCATATACTTGAGACTTGGGCCATGATCTAACAGCTTGACAGTTTATGTGATTTATGGTGAGTGCTTGTCTTTGCCTTGTGAGGCTGGACTGTGAATAGCTGAGGTCAGTCACCCAAGTGCTATGTAAAAATCCTGATCACCAAGGTAGGTATTTCAGGTGAGCATCCTTGGTTTACAACACTTTGTTTTGCTATATTTTTATGCAGATTTATGATCTATCTTGATATAATTTGTATTTTCTCTAAGTTTTTCCTTTATTCCCTTTGACATTGGAGTTATACATTTAACTTCCAAGATTTTTAATTTCATCCCTTAACTTGATGTTTTAAAGCTTCCCTCCAAAGCCAGCTAATCAGGCTTAGAGTTCTTATCTTCCTTTGGAGCGTCCCAGTTCCTCTTCCTCGGGCTTCTTTTTCCTTGAACCTCACAGCCCAGTCACTGTATGGAAGCCTTCAAGTCTTTTCTGACTAACTTGCCTCTAACCTGTGACTATGCACAGGTCAGGCAAACTCCATTTCAAACCAGTAGCCTCCCAATGTGTGCCTTTTCTCTCTTTCCTTCTCTTAGATAATTCACTTATTGTCAACCAGGACACAAGTTTTGTTCTCAAGGTATCTGTTTTCATGCCATAATGAAACAAAAACCAACCACAGTATTCTGAGACCCCCAAATAAGTAACATAATCAAACTTCTGTTGTTTTGTTGATTTTCAAGACCGTGCTTACTTTCACACAAAAGAAAAATATATTATTGCCTTTTTTCAACACTGTAATGTTTTGTCTAACACCAGTATTATATTCAAGACACTTCTGTTTCAAAGAACCAGAAAACCACTTAGAACCTACTTAGAACTTTTGTCATTTTTTTCTATTGCTGCTATAACAAGGTACTATGAAGTAAGCAGCTTAAAGTAAATATATAATCCTGCATTTCTGTAGTTCAGAAACTTGTTTTCTCGACTACTTTCTCTGCTTAAGTTTCCCCATGTCAAAATCAAGGTGAGAAACAGCTGGGCTCTGGTCAGAAGGTTCTGGAGGGGAATCACTTCAAGGCTGAATCAGACTGTAAACAGAACATTCTTGCAGCTATAGGACCGAGGTTCTTGTTTTAATTTATCTTGTTTTGTTTTTGTTAGCTCTTGGTTAGGGTCAGCCTTAGCTCGTACATGGCTACCTCACTTTTTCTTTCAAGTGGGTCCTCTCTCTCAGCAATTTCCCCACCTCTTAGTAATTAAATCCTTCTTACTCTTGGGATATCTTTTCTACCACCTGAATCTTATTATTCTAGTTAGAAAAGGTTCTCTACTTTCAAGAGATTATGTGATTGTGTTAAATCTATACATAAAATTCAGGATAATCTTTCGGTTTTAAGGTCTGCACTCAATCACATCAATAAAGTCCCTCTTGTCATATAATATCCCCTGTTCACAGGTCTGAGAAGCAGCATGCGAGCATCTTTGAAGGGCTCTTATTCTGCCCACCATAGTTATTATAACTCAACCCATGTAACTGAAAAGGCTAGGGATATAGATAGAATGTTAGCAATAGCTGAATTTATCAGCTCAAAAGTATCCACAGACTATTTGACTCTCCATGTTGGTAAAACTTTTCTTTGATTTAGATTCATTCCTAGGTTCTTCCAATATAGTGAAGAAGATAACCACCAAAAAGTCTCAGGTTATATGAGATTAGTTAAGATGTACACATGCTGAGTGCTTATGAGATGAACATGGAGGTCATGTTTTTAGCTCTATTCCTAGCAGGATGTGATTTCCTATCAAAGTAGTTGAAAAATTTCATCATCACCATAGGTTCCAAAACCCGGATACCTGATATTAGTGCTATAATTTTTAAGATAATAGGAGTTGGAAGACTATTGAACATGGTACATGTGTAGTTGGAAACAAAACAGAGCACAGATATTGAAAGTGATCTATCTTGTTTATCTTCCACATAACCTAGGAAGTAAAAGCTTATGGCAAACAAGTAGTCTCAGTTCTTACACTAATACCAAAAGATCAAATTAAAAATATATATCTTTCAAGTTCAAAATAGGGTTGATTTAGTCATTAACATTCATTATGTTTTGAAATCTTAAATATCTTCAAAGAAAGGTAGGTGAATTTGGACATAATTTGGCTGCAAAAAAGACCAAGTAAGCTAGAAAGGAAATAGCTGTATTATCTCACATAACAAGATGTAGGAAAGTAGGTTAATTCCAGGCCCAAGAAAGCAAACATAATTTAAAGACAGATTTTTTTCTGTATCTTCTTACTTCCCCTGAGTTTTGACTTGTTTTAGGTTTGCTCTCTTCAAGGTTCTCTGATGGCTCTCTTAGTTTCAGAAATCAATTATCAGGAATTAAGAATGTCAAGACAAAAAAAACAGGAAATATCCCCTCCTTTATCTCTTTTACAAGAGAGGAAAATAGTTCCAGAATTTTCCTAACATCTCATTGGTCATAATTATGTCACATGGTCATGCCTCAACTCATCGATTATCATGGGGAATGATGTTGTTAGTTGTCTAGGACCAATAATTCCTGTCAAGAGCTGATTTTCAGGAAATGCATAGAGATACACAGAATGATGAACCAAGTAAGGAGTCTATCAGCCAGGAATAAGGAAGAAATGATTACTGGATAGTTGACGACTTATATCTTTCATAGAGTGTGAGAAATATTTATGCTTATTACATGCTTCATGGATAATAAAAGATGTAAAACACTGGCTTAGAAACACAGATCAGCCAGTATTATTCTACCAACAACAACCAGAACTTTATAATGTAATGAAAGTATTACATCTTTCTTTGCAATAAATAACGAAGTCTTGGTTCTTTAAACAAAAGCAAAGAATGAAGCACAGATGAAAGAAAACCTTGGAGCAAAAAGTGAGCATTCCAACAAAATGTGATGGAACAAAAGGTGTGGACACAGAGACGATCCAACAAGCAAAGATAGCCTTTCCTGTTCTGCTCAGGGATTATCACCAGATCCACAGGGAGAAAAAAATGCATATGAGTTTCAGAATGTATGTATGTGGGTCTTTATGAAAGGAAATACAGTAAAATATATGTACTGTTCTCATGATAGAGTCTGGGTCAGTCATGTTCCACAAATTTTTGGAGCCATTATGAATTTGTTGGTTAAATAATTCTTCTCAATAATGCTTTATGTATGTACAATCACTTTCACTGCTGGTAAATATTTTGAAAATCTGAGTCCATAAGCTCAAGAAGCACAGAGCTGGTTTCTGTTTAATTCATTATTGTATTTCAGAGTTTATTACGATTTTTGGCCTTTGGTAGTTATGATGGATAGAGAGACAGATAGGAGATGGATGGATAGATAGGTGGCAGATAGACAAGTAGATAGATGGATAGATATAATCCTTTTATTCAGTGTAGGCAAAAAAGAAGCATCCCAATTTACTGTAGACCTATCAAGCATATTTCTGCTGGGGAATGTTTTAACTTGCTCTTATATCAAACTGGTGAAACAGACCTTTTCAAGACTAATATTCATTTTGTTGTAATTGATAAATAGGTTATCTGGCGGCAGATAATTTTAGAATGATGTTAGGCATTATTTCAATTACAATGGCACAATTCTTAGTTTTGCATCTTTGCATCCATCCCTAACCACACAGCTTTTCATGGTAAAAGTTATTTAAAAAAAGAATAAAACAACCTTCAATGTTTTGCTTTCCTTAGTCATTGTACACCACCATTATTTTCCATGTGTTATGCCTGGATTACATTCAATGAAAGTTGTTATGTCAGAAAACAAAGTATATGTAAGTTGTACCAACATAATAAAATCAATGAAATAACAAGATTATCTGTGCCTATATCCTGAATTAATCTCAGATCCCAAGTTATACAATACGAATGAAATGGAACACTTCACCCCATTCTGAAAATTCCCTCTGCAGCCTTTTCAACAGGATGTTATAGACCAGCTGAAAGACTTGGAAACTCAGTGCTTTGTACTGCTCTTGCTTTGTTACATGTGACACATTAGTTCTGTGAGAATCTGGACTAAATTATGGTTTGCTTAGGGACTGAGGCAGCAAGCGTTTTACATAGATCAGTCCTTCTTTGGCAGCGGGGGTGGAGAGGACTGTGAATCTTTTCAGGAGCAGTAGCATCCTACCAGGATGAGGCTGAGGCCCCACTGTGCCTGCTGACATGCCGGGCGCGTTGCCCGCATCTATTCCGTAAATGTTCTCTTGGCCCACTTTCTCACAAGCTGAATGCTGGGAAGTGACAGGTGCATGGGTAGACCAGGCTGGCTCAGTGTCTGACTGTGTGAACGGCTGGGACTTTCCATCTGACAGGATTTACCCAGTCATGATGGATGTGGCTGGAGCACAGGAAAGAGAAGGGGAAGCAAGAAAGAAAACTAACTGTATTACACCGTGGGGGTCTGTAAAATGCCCACCTATGAAACGATATGAGAAGCTCAATATCTGACAAGAGTTGAGGGAATTAAGAGTAATTTGATTACAGGTGCTCAACTGGCATTCATTTTCCTCTTATTATCTGAGAACCCTCCCTTGAGAGAGAGCACTAACCTTCAAAAGGAGCAGATGAATGGCTCTATTAAAAGCACTGTAGTTTTTTCATGGCTCTGTAGCATCTGACCATTTTATGAACCCAGTGGAATTGTAAATAGGAAACAGAAGAGAGGAAATGTCTTCCTCAAACAGTGTACAGATGACTCTATCTGTCTTTAGTGATTTGTAATCCTGAAAGAGAGCTTGCACATGGACAGAATGATGTGGAATCATGATATCTGCTTACCCTCGAGGGCCCCCATCCTGAATGTACCTCTTAAAGGTCAGACGTTTCAATACTGTTATGTGAAAATATGATGGTTTCTGATAAAAATAAATTAGATGCCTAAGTTTGATATACTCAGTTTTAAATAATTTGGCTGTTATTTTGTATACATTTGGTTTATTTCATACATCGTTGGCTCACTGAAATCTCAGTCAAAAATAAATCTCTATATATTTTTCACTGTCTACTTTCAAAGACAAGTTCTGCAATAGTAATAGCTGTGAATGGAAAATATCTCACTTGAATAACTTATAAATAAATAAGCCTCACAGATTTACCTCTAATAAAACCATATGCCAGTACCAACTTTCCCTCCTATAATGAAAAGTAGGATGGGTAAAATGTATTTAAACTATGTACTAAATATTTATTCTATTTAGTTTTTAGTTTTTAAAAAATAACTATTTCATTAGTGTTAGGGCTTCTTTAAGCTTCTGGTACATCACTGAGAAAATTATACTAATGGCTATATCTTATCAACAGGAATAAGAATTTGGATAGTCATCTGTAAAATACAGAAAAATGATGAAAGATTCAAGAGATTCAGGAAAAACAATTCATGTGAGATACAAATAATTACGTAGGTGATTTTGTTCTTTTAAACAAATCTGGACTGGGGATAAAAAAATCAGTATCTTAAAAATCTGGTAATAGGAGTCTAAAAGGATAGTTTCCTTCTTGAATCAAAATGCAGTAATTGTACATAAACTATTATTTTAGTATTTAACCATAAGAGTTCTATAAATGTGTGTATTTATACACACCAAAACTAATATACCAAAACCTGGAAACTGTTCTCAAAATATTGAGCTTAAGGCTACTCAATAATTTAACTTATCACAAAACGACTTTTGAGACTGACTTCTTGGAATTTCTTCAAAATGTGTAGTATCTCAATCAAAATATGACGGAAATACTCAAAAGTCAAAAATCATTTTTTTCAAAGAATGAGACGAGTGGCTTCAAAACAGGCTCTGAATTTTACTTTAAAAAGACAGCAAAAATGCTACCTTTTGTTAAGCATACCTGTGCTAATATATCGATTCTAAAAGGATTTTCATCATTCAATAAAATTACAAACTGTGCAATAAATGTTAATCATTATTTGTCATCTTTGTATAACACATTTGAGTTTTTATGGTAACGAATATATATCATCCACTCTTTATGAATACCAGTAATATGATACCATACACAGATTTAATCCAATGTGTCATATAATAGCAAAATTACAAATGTTAAACTATTTTTCTGAGTTACTTAAAAATTTACTGTCTGCTGCAGAAATTTACTACAAACCAAAAGGTGGCCTTGGTGGAAACTGTGTTTTCTTTACTACAACTATTTCAATAAAAGCTAACTAACATTTAGTGATTATCTACGGGTATGCTAGGCACTAGAGAAAGGTTTTCTTCTCATTATCATATTTATTTTCCACATGGAGTGTCATTATCTTTATTTTACAATTGAGAAAACTGAGGCTTAAAGAGAGATTAAGAAATTTGCCTAAGCGTTTAGGAGATCCTTTAACAACCATAAAGGCCTTATTCTCACTGTATAACTGATGCCACTTCATGTCTCGTGGAAAACAAAATTAGTACAGTGTGACTAGTTTTGGTCTAAAGAAAATCATACTCTAATAGCTCCATCTTTCTTAGAAGGGTGAAATTTCATTTTCATTATTGTGAATGGAACTTCTAAAGTTTGCAAATTTTCTGTAGAGGGAAAAAAACCTCTGAACAGAAAGATGAGAGTTTGGGGTATAAGATTATTACAAAATGTATAAAGAGACCCGTTCATTAAACCTGACTCAGATGGGAAAGCGAAGTGATCTGCTGTCATCAATGTCATTCAATTCTGTCCCAGGGGAGATTAAAAAAGCCACTAGCACATCTTTCCCCTTGAGAGCCTGTAACCTGTTGCAGGCAAAATTCCATTTCTTCAGCCCCTAAAACGGTTGTAGCACATATAAAAGTTAGAAGCCTTCTTTTAAGCAGATGGCTGAAACTTGAGTAGAAATAACTAAATGTCTCTCTCTATATATATGTATTTATATATAAATCTATGTAAATAATATAAATATAAATAAACATATATTAATATAAATATATGCAAATATTAATATATATAAATACACGTATATATTTGATGGCAAAGGATTTGTGCTGAAATGTCTACTTTGACAGTAATGTAAAGGAAAGAAACTTCAACCTTTCCTCCATTTGAATCATTTCTGCCTTTTGCCAGTACCTACAATCAACTCCTGGATATGAACCTCCGCAGTCTGACTCCAAAACCATACTTTTGTGTGTGTGCTACTGACTCTTTTATGACAATGGGATCAGGTAACTATTATTGCTCAATTTCACAATAATGAATGACATTTAAAAATATCCATTAACTTGCCCTTTTTGTATCGTTATTAAGTGATTTGAATGGATTCCAGCCCAGTTCCTTAGGAATCTTTCTGCTATACCAGACAGTCTCTGATGAACAGTCTGATAAGAGGGAGCTGATGTTTATTTGTGTCTATTCTGTTCTAAGCTGTGTTATATATTTTAATAGGCTATTGTGTATGTTGAAAAAAAAAAAAAACCCTTGAAGAAATAAGCTTGGTTTTATATGAAAAGAAACTAAGTCTCAATGATGTTAAGAAAATGTTTGGGGTCACACAATTAAAGTAAACAAACTTTATTATGAGGACATCAGTTAGAAAAAAACAAACCCATTGTCCAGATACCTAAAAATTTTGCTTTGCCCTGCAAGTCTCCACAACTCTTGGCACACTACTTGCAGAATGCAAAACAAAACTAACAAAGAGAAAATTCATATAAAATGAAAGTTTAAAACAGCAGTAATGTCCCAAAACAAAAAGATATCCAAGAATAGAAAACCGAAAAAAATAGAAGAAAAATCTATAGAATTTTGAGAATGCCTTAACACAGAAACTCAGTAACAAGATTCCAAACTCTGAAATGTCTGTTGGAAAAATCTCAGGTAGGTAAAACATGACAGACTAAAGTTCAGAATTTGCTTCTATTTACACTTTGGTCCTTTGTTCTGGAAGGAAAGTCCTAAGTTAAAAAAATTAGTCTGGTTCAATAGAGATGAAGATACATAGAGTAGGTATACACATTAATTCCTGCATATATCTGATCATACTTTGCTTAAAATTTACTTGAAACATCTAAATGTAAAGGATCAGTGTCTCTGTGGCAGAGACATTAACTGCTCACCAAATACCCATGTACTTTTTAAATGCCCCAAATCTCAAGCAATTATATGAATGCATGTAACTACGTTCAGTCCACTTTGAGAAGAAATGATGGGTATCATTTGTATGCTAAAGCAAGAGAGAGCAGGTATAATTTCCCCCATTAACTCTCTTCCTCTGCCACACCCACTGTTAAGGCCCCAGATGGCAGAACCTCCCCCAGTCTGAGTTCCTAAGAATATATGTGGGGCACAGTCTCCTCCGTCAAATAGTATTAGATATGTAGCATATGACATGAATAAAATTTAGTGTTAGGCCATTGCCATTCTGTGTTAATACGGTTAATATGTTATTATGCATAAGTCAGTCTATTCTGATTAGTGCAAATACTTTCATACTCACAGACCTTAGAGATTCAAGAGTCATCATTACATACAAAATATCCTATGCTGATGCCAGATAAATTCTAAAACTGACTGTTATGGCTAACGTCAAAATGAGCCAAAGTCTAACCTTTTGTTATCAGCAAATTTCAAAGAGCTCAAATTATCTAAAAGGTGCTTACTATTTGGGGTCAGAAAGATAGAAATGATTAGTTCTGCCTCGGGCACATTGAATGAGATATGAGACAGCTACAAAAAGGGGCTCACTATGTAATAAATATTGACTTGAATACCTACTATGTGTCAAGCAATCATCTCCATATTGCTGATGCAAAATGAACATGGTCCATACTCTTAGTCTAGTGGTTGAGAGGTAGACATAAAAATAAGTGACACAAATTAACTGGAAGTCAAAACTGTATAAAAGAGAAGACCGTGAAGGCTACAGTGAATGATTATGCAGAGCACCCCTGAAGGCTTTCCTGAAGAACTGAACAGAGAGCTGGAATAGCAAAACAGTAAAGGAGGTTCATTGTTAGGGAAGAGGAGTCAGTTAAGTCAGAGGACACTGAGTTAAGACGCATGCTTGAGGAACCAAAGAAGGGCAGAAGGACAGAGCAGAAAAATCTAGGGGAAGAGTCATGCAAAATCAAGAAGCTAGTAGAGACCTGACCTTCCAGATCTCTGTAAAATACTTGTCAAAATATTGTTCGTTACCTTCTGATAAACAGAAAACACTGAAAAGCATTAAGTTGGAGAGAAAACAAGCATCGGAAGTGCTTTTGGAAAAGATCACTTCAATTCTAGATTGAAAGAGATGAGCAGAAACAGCAATTAAGACAGGGCTGTTTCTGTGACTTAGGGGCACCATATGTTTTCTCAAGCAGCTGCTCCTTTTTGAACGCAGTAATTTCTGAGGGTTGCAATTTGACCACAAGCTCACCAATACTTATTATTTTCTATCTTTTTGAGTCATGCCATTAAAAAGAAGTGATGGATATATCACTGTGGTTAAGATTAGCTTTTCCCAATACAAATGATGCAGAGTATCTTTTCATATGCTTATTGGCCATTTATAAATCTTCTTTAGCTAAATGCTTATTCCAATATTTTAGCCTATTTTTAAAAGGGTCTTTAAAATTTAGTTCTTTATTCTGATAAAGGAGCAAATGGAATCATAAAAGATGTGTATATCAAAAGAGGGTGGTTGGAGATGCACTGCACATAGGGCAAAATTCCCCCAATCCATCTGGAGAGTTGCTTTGTTTTGTTTTTCTTCAACAAATATCAGCTCACTTAAACCAAGGAATTATACTTTATTTCAAATCATGGAACTATCCTGAAGCGTGACAAACCAAAGTGTTGATGGGAAATAGTCTAGAGATGGGAAGTGGCAGACAGGGATTATTGTCTATTTATGGTGCTTTCATATAATCTGGTTTCTACCAAGTGCAGCAGATGTTATCATTGCTAAATAAAAATAAAACAACATCAGCAAATATAAACTCCAAGTATTCTGCCATTCATTCACAGGCTAATGTATGTTTCATATCTCAACAGATATGAGCAGTTTAAATTGTATTGGGGGGTTACGCTCGTGGCAAGGTTTCCTAAAATATGTGAATCCATTTCTCTCATATTATAACTAAAGAAACTATACCCTAGACTAGTTAATACGAATAGTCAGTGAAACAGAGAGAATTATGCCACCTGTTTCCTAACTCTCCAAAATGTCTTCATGCTCTGTACAAATACTCTTACAGATCACTAATTCTCACTGTACATATAAGGAAGGAAACCCCATTACTGGTCATTGTCTTGGTCTGTGCTCCCCAGAATGCAGAGCTTGAGAGAGCTGCGCTATCCTGAATGTGGGAGTAAGGAGGGGGGATAGTATAGAAAGGAGGAAAGGCCACCATTTCTGTGAGCAGTTGAGCTTGCCCTGTGTGCAATGAGGGCTCAGTTCCAACAGTTCTTCTCAGGAAATGAACCAAATGCTTTCCAGAATTACTGGCCTCAGGTGCAGAAGACGGACCATTTGTCCTCACGTGACCTGTCCCTTGGCTGAGGGCTGTTGTGGAGGCACTAACACCCTTTCACTTTAGCTCTGTGCTTGGACTCTCTGGCATGTACTGAGGAGGCCCTAACTCAGACACCAGAGGACAGATGTTGAATGCTTGAGCGGACTCTGTCAGGATACAGACAAACCACTGAAATAGCTTTGGCTAAATTTAGAGACTCGAGTGGATGTGATGTGACACTGGCAACAGAGGCATCTGCTAGAGCATCTCAGTAAACAAAGGCACTAGTCTGCCATGATTTAGAAAGATTTACAGTCAATTCTGCCACATCTCTAATTTCGGCAAATATTTCACAAAATAAATGATCAGACATTTATATTGCTTTTATGTAAGCACTTCATTATAAAAATGTAAGTGCATATTACAAAAAGTGGGGGAGGAGGGAACACCAGGATTATATTTGTCTGCTGGTTGTTGGAAATCCTCTTGAGACACTATTTTTCGATATTATCTTATAAACTGAATTTCACTCTCACGCCCATTATAGACATATGGCTATCCTGAAGACAAACACAAAAATTTCAAAAACCCATATTTCTTTTTTTGACACTCTACTCTTCCCACAGGCTATGTTAGTCTTGTAATAAAGCAAATAGTGCTCTACTAAATGTTAGTCACAGATTATATAGTTATCCACTAAGTGGCCTTTAACACACAATTCTCATACCTTTTACATTCATTGCATAGAACATCATACACACACATCACATATTTTATGGGATAGTTTAATGTGCTTGCGTAAGTAGATGCTCTGATGGAAGTTAAGCCTCTCTGCAAACAGACCATAAAGATATATATAACACTAGCATACAGGGCCACTTTCCGAAGCTTTTAAGAATTGTTCATAAAGTTTGGGAGTATGCTCTTCTTTATGACAAGTCACTGCCTATTAAAGAAAATGTCATTTCAATGAATAATCCTATATTTTAAAAAGTCCTGTTCATGGATACAGCAAGACAAGAGGAGGCTACAATGCCTGTGCTTTAGAGATGTAATTAAGAAACAATGAAAGCCTGTTCCCCTGTCTCTATGAGGCCATCAGTTATCAAAGACATTTTCATGTTTTCTTTTTTTTCCCGTCCTCACTAGTGTTGACGGATGGATCATATTTGCCAACTCAGTATCCTTTCCTATGACCAATGGTAAAGCGATTGTCAGATGAGTTGGACCCTGAGATCCTTTCCTGCTCCAGTATTCTATCCTTCCATTTCAGAATTAAGAGGTGATTGCCTAGAATTGGGATGTAATCTAGTCTCACTGAACAGAGAAAAATTAGTAGTCTATACAATAATAGCAACTTTTGCCTTACTAATATCATGGCAGCAGCAATGCAGATAAAGTCTTCAATTGATTTTTCTGTTTAAAATAACACTGTGTACAAAAGAGAAAAATCATAAAAATTTACTGATAGAATATTTGTTCCACCACACATCCCTCAAATCTTCATCCAATATGAATAAGGTAAATGTAACTTTCAAGGAGAGAAATAGTGTATGCTAATTTATCCTACCTAACTAATTTTTCCTGCAATTTTAACATTTTGTAATGTCTTATTTTTCTCAGCAGTCTTTTAAATTGTTACTTATACTTTCAATTATTTTTTTGAACACAGTTTAAGAGTAAGTTGTGACAGATCAATTGTAGACTGATTTGAAAATAAATGAATGAGAGAAAGAAATACCTGAGGAAGAAAGAGGAAGGAGGGGAGAAAGGTGGAGGAGGGGTAGGTGGAGGAAGAAAGAGGCAAGACAGACTCACACCAACACTGACTGTAAGTAACTCAGATTCATAGGAAATAGTATAATTTCCCATTAATCTGAGGAAAGATAGTCAGGGCAAGAAACAGATAAAAACCTGAGAATATGGATCTTGAAGAGAGATTTTAAAACTATGAAAAGGGACTTTATCTGCTCTTGAAGACTGAAATGGTTCTTTCATTAAAAAAAAAAAAAAAAAAGCACAATGAACCAATTGAACTCTAACAAAGCATCTTTTCTCTGAAAGGCCTTTGCTGTTAATTTTGACATATTATTACCAAAACTGACCTAGAAAAAGATGACCACTTACGAATTCTGTTTTGAGAAGGGGGACAATACAGAGGATACAAGAAATAGCCCAGGGAAGTTCCTTCTATTTTAGAAATAGTCTCAAAGGGCAAAACTACCTCCCAGATAACTGAGAAAGCTTTCATGTAACCCTGTGATTTCAGAAAATTATCATTTCAGGGAGCACAATTGCCCATCTCTGTTCAGAAGTCACGCATCTGGGTGCTTGCACTGAGACCCGCTTGAAGTATTGTGAGGGAGTGCGGGCCTACCTACTCCTATGGCATGATATTTGGGAGTGCATGGCAGCCATTACAGGTGTCCATACAGCTGCACACTCTTTTAAAATGACTTTCCTATCTGCTGCCAGTGACTGTAAATTTAATGAGAGCACCTGCTGCCCTCCTGCTTAGTTAATTCATAGTGATCTGCCTTGAACTCAAAGAAAATTCAGAAAAGCCTCTGTTCTGTAGTCATAAATTACCAGTCTCTACTTTGGCCTGAAGGGTATTTGATTCATGTCATATTACACTTACACTAAGCACTGACGACAGTGGACACATTAAGTTTCTCTAAGCAGTGTTGGGGCTGGAGAAAAGGAAATGGCTACTAAGATTAAATAAAATAAGAAGATCAATTGTCTGCCTGAATATTGACAGCTGGGGAACTAGTCATCCTCGACCTCACACTGGAGGTATTTATTCACTGAGTAGTAAAAAGCACTAGCTAATAAAGTTTTTGCAATAGTGATTGGCAAAGTGCAAAAAGGAAAAAAAAAACTTCATTTAGTTTTTTAAATAATTTGTCAATATAATGGAGCAAAAAAGAGTCAGCAAATAATGCTGGAACAGCTGGACAGTCACATTAAAAAAAAATCAAATCTAGACATAGAGCTTCCACACTTCACAAAAATGAATCATAAATGCACGATAGACCTAAATCCATGGTGCAAAACTATAAAAATTTACAGACAATAACATAGAAAATCTGTCTTTTGTTTGGCAGTTACTTTTCGCATGCAACACCAAAGGCACGATTCTTTAAAAATTCTGCTCTGCAAAAGACACTTCAAGAAAATAAAAAGACACACCATGCCTGGAAGAAAATATTTTCAAGATGTATTTCTGAAATGAGTGCTTATTCAAAATACACGAAGAACTCAACAATAAGAAAATTCACAAGTGAATTAAAGAGTGGGCTAAATATTTTAACACCAAACTTGCCTCACCAAAGGCAAGTACATATGGCAAGTAAGCATAAGGAAAGAGGTTCCACACCATATGCCAGCAGGAAAATGCACATTCAAAGGAAATAGCACGTATTAATTAGAATGACCAAAATCCATTACACTGAAAGCACCAAACGGTGGCAAGTATGTGGGGTGAGGGCAACTCTCATTTCTCGGTGGTGACCTTGCAAACTGATACAGACATCTTCAAAGACAATTGATCACTGGGAGTGAATCTTCATATACTCTATGGACTCTGGGTGATAATAGTATGTCAATATGGATTCATGAATGACAACAAATGTATTACCCTAATGGGAGATGTTGTTAATGGGAGAGATTTTACATGGATGGGTGAGTGTAGAGGAAATCTCTGTACCTTCCAGTTAATTTTACCATAAAACTAAAAGTGTTCTAAAAAAAGTCTTCTTTAAAATTTGACTTATTACTTCAAATATCCTTTACTTAGCAAATAACTATGTTTATTTACAAATATTTTGGGGGTTCATCCATATTGCTCCTTACACAAATGGTTCATTATATTTTTATTGCTAAGAAATAATCTAGTCAATGGATATATCACAGTATATTTCTCTACTCATTTGTGGATAGACATTTGGGTTATTGGTTTTTGCTTCATGGATAAAGTTACTATAAACATTCTTTGAATAGACAACTAGAAGTAGAAATGTTGGTTCATCTGTTATATCTTTAAAAAAATAAAAAATAAAAAACAAAAAACCAGTAACCATTCCCTAAAGTGTTTAAGCCACCAGGAAGATATGATAGTTTCGATTGTGATATAATGTCTTAAAAACTGAGTATTGTCCATCTTTTTAAAGTTAGTAGGTTGAGAGAAATGTTTTGTTTCAGTTTTAATCACCATTTCCTTGATGACTGATAATGCTGAATGTATTTTGTATGCTTATTAGTCATCCTTATATAGTCTCTTGTGAATTACCATCTCAAAAACTTTGCTCATTTTTGTTACATTGTTTACTTTATGATCTATTTTAATCATTTTTAAAAGTATATTCTGGGTGAAAGGACTTTACTAGACATAAGTTGTGAGAATATATTTGCCAAGTCTATGGTTGTCTATGTCTTAAATTTAATGATATCCTCTGATTTACAGAAATTTAAAACTTTGATAATATAATTGATCCATTTTTTTTCTTTTATGATTTGTGCTTTTTTGTGTCTTCTCCAAGGACACCAAAATTTTATCCTAGGATTTTCTCTAGAATTTTTAAAGATTTGGTTTTTGAGTTAGGTTCAAAATCTACTTGAATTTCATTTCTTTTCCCATATAAATATCTACATGTACAAAAAATTTTATTGAAAAGGTCATTATCTTTCATCTTTATCACCTTGGTACCTGTTTCAAAAATTAATTGACCATATTATTATAGTGATTTCTTTATACAGCAGGGTGTTGCTTTCAGATCTAATCTGAAAATCAACTGGAGCTATTAAACATGTATATTTAACATAATTATTGATAAATTTGTATTTGAATAAACTATTTTGCTATATATAAAAAATATTTTCCTATACTTTGATATTTTTATTCTTCCTTTTCTACTTTGAAAAATTTGAATTCTCCTTATTTCTCTATTATTTCTATACTACTAGAAATATTAGTTATATTTCTGTTTTATTATTTAGTAAGTGTTGTTCCAAGGCTTACAATATATATCTTCAACTTAACATATTATACTTTCTAGTAGTAGCATACCAATTCAGGTATTACATAAAAACTTTATGTTACATTTCCCTTCCCTTCTATGCTATGCATACTCTACAATTAGCATACATCAATACAAGTCAGGAACACTTCAATTTGCAGTAATTTAAAATCTTTTATCAAAATAGCCCTTGTCTCTATCAATATCAAATAGCTCTTGTCTACAAAAGCAGGAAAAGAGAAAACAAGTATATTAAAGGGATACATTATTTAAGACTATATATATATAGATAGATAGATAGATAGATAGTAACTGATCATATATGTTACTTATAATGAAAAATAACCTTTATACTGCTTAACAGCACTCATTTAAAAATTTTATTTATATGTGTGTAGTAAATGTCACCAAGTACTGAGGAAGATACAAAAAAATCAAATCTAAATTTGATTAAAAATCAAATTAAGTCCAAATTTAAATAATCTATATGCTATTATGAATGGGAAATATATCACTTTTAAAAATTTATATTATAATTCTATATTTAAAATGGTCTGAGAGAGGTAGAAAATGTGCTACATCAAATAAAAGTGGAGAATTGGAAAGCAAGTGTAGAAGGGGCCATTAAGTTTCCTTTGCAGAAAATACAAATAATTTTAATTGCATAAATAGTAGGATTAGAATTTTTTTGAAATATAAAACTTACAGCCTCATCAGATGGTTTAGAGAGATAAAGTCAGGAAGCTTTAGTAATCTAAAGATGAGTCAATGGAAAGCTAAACTTAGAAGCAGTGAAAACAGGATAAAAATTGAAGGATCAAGTTATTGACTTATTGAGAGAAAAAAAAGAACATAACTGCAAAATGATAATAGCCTAACATAAATTGAGCAATAAAGAAGAAAGAAATTTCCATAGAGAGGTGATCATGGGAACTATGAATGTGATAAATCTAAGATACCACAAAAGTGACCTGAATTTTGCTTAGGGAGCAGATGAATACAGAGGATTGGATTTAGAGGAAAGTTGGGATTTCATAAATAAGTTTACTAGAAATCATACAAAAATAACAGCTGAAGTTGCTGGACGATACTAGATATTTAATGGAGAGATTGTAAGGAGAGAAGTGGAGCAAGACAAAGATGGGGAAAGACAGCTTTAGGATACATATGAGAACAAGAGGAGCAAATTAAGAGATGACATGTGAGATGTCATTAGTGAGTTAGAAAGACATCCAAGATAGAGATCTTAAGGAATTTTTAAAAATAGAGCTGAGAGAACAGCATTTGCCATCAGTAGTATAATGTCAAAAGAATGAGAATTAAGAAAAATCTTTGGTTAGGAGACATAGAGACCATTGGTGGATAAGAAAGAGTAATTTCAGTTAAATATCTGGGGAGGTCAAATTGCACAGTTAGAAAATCAAATGATCTATATACGTAGAATGGCTTTTTAAAGAAGTGGTAAGTTACAGAAGCAAAGAAACAGGCTATCCTGGTGACTTAGCAGTTAAGTCCGCAGCCTTTGGTCAGTGTGCTCCCCTTACATCCTAGGGACCTGGGTTGGCAACCTGGGTCTGAAAGACACGAGTATGATGAACAACTAAATGAAAAATAAATGAATATGCTTCTTCCTTTCTCTCTTCCTGCCTACTCTCCTTCATTCCCACCTGCATTTTTCCTTAAAAAACAAAACAGAGAAACAAAAAGAGAGGACCATAAATTTATCCTGAATATGTCATTGAGGGAAAAACTCATTTTTATACATGAAGAGAAAGAGGGTAGCTGAGTGTGAAGTAATGGAGAGTCAAAGGAGGAGAAGCTAAAGAGGGAGTTCTAATCTGGAAATATACTATTATTCTGTGAAAGGAGAGAAGAATAAAAGAATGAGTAAAGACAAAAAACAACCAGCTATGACAAAAGAGACCACTCATAGAATTCTTGTCTCTTATTCTCTATTCTGTAAAGCCAGAATGTGATGAGCGGGGATGGATAAGTGATGTGAGGGAAAAGGAATGGTTCTTCCAGTTGTGAGAATAACAACCAGTAGACAGATCTGTGTGCCAAGTTGTGGTGAGAATACCTGAGGTTAGATAGCATAAAAATAACGGGAATTCCATGTATAAAGATTTTTCCTGCATAGTTGTCTACCTATTTGAAGCTTTTCCACATGTAATATTAACTCTTGCCTGCAATTAAAGATATTTAAAGCTACTTGATTTTTCTTTTTTTTAGCTAGATTAAAACAGATATCAGGGTGCTCATTTTGACTTTTAACTTCTCACTTACTTACTTGGGATCTTTAAATCCCAACCTTGTTCAAAATAAACATTTCTCTGTATGCTAAATATTGTTTTCTTTCATGAAAATGAAGTAATCTTGAATATAAAAAGTACTACAATAAAGGAGTTGAATTTACACAGGTAAGTTTATTTTGCTGTTTTTTAAGGAAAACCTTAATTTTATGAATATATAAAATATATGTCCTACAAAAACTTAGAATTTGCTTTCCAGTAAAATTTACATGTTTGCAAGATATCAAAAAATATTTATTAATTCTTTGGAACAAATGCTTACCAGAGATAGTTAACCTGCCGAACTTGTGAATAAATATTTCTTTGGTAGCACATGGTGGTATTCACACAACAATTGGGTTCCAAAATATGTTTTCTCAATGTTATATAAAAACATTCAGTTTGTGTAATGAACAACAATAGTGCCAGTAATCAAAGAAAATCGGGATTGTCAACAATGAGAAATAATGTCTCCTAGCAACCAAGTTTCAATTACTCTTTGTTTGCTAACAAGCATTGGGATATTTTATGCTGGTAGCTTTATTCCAGAGAGTGACACATTATCAAAGACCCTAAGAGAGAGCTCCAGTTTTAACCAGAGCTGGTTTCCAATCAAACATCTAGCAATTAATTTTATTAGTGTTTTAGACCTAATTTACTTTGAGTAAGCCATAACTATGATTTGTTAGTGTCATGTTCTAAAAGGAAGTATAATGTGGAATAATTATTTGTTTAAATAATGGAATCATTGGCATACAGATGATACTTCAACAAAGTAAAAATTTATTATCGTTAATAATAAGATTAAACAAAATCATATCCCAGAATAGATCCCAGGAGGACCCGTTAACTATTTTATTTGAACTAGAACGAATACTACTAATTAAGATATAACACTGACTGTCATAGTTGTAGTCACAAAGACCATTTACTAGTGTCTAATAAAAAAATCCTCAATTACCAACATGAATACAATATTAAAGTATATTCTGACTTGAAATCAATCTGCATTATGAATGTTATATACCAAACTTTGGGAATAATTTTAATGAGGCTTCTGTATGCATTCTATTTACAAGATTTAAATGTGGGAAGTATCCGTTGAGGCTGAGATGTTTCAGCTGTAAATCCTCTGCATTTGGTGAGTCAGGCTACCTTTTTTCTTTACTAGAGCGTGAGCACCCCAGAAACTCAAAAGTGTAAGCAGGATTAGGCTACATTGCTGCTGCTACAACAATTATTTCTCTCAACTGTTGGATTTTGGCAATCCATCTCATCTGAAACTGGTGGAGAGAAGAGGTTCCTAGAAAAGACATTTACACAAGTGCATGTGCTTGTGCACGTGTGCACACACACACTCAAGATGATAATTAGTCAAAGGTCACATCAAGGTAGCCAAAGTTAGAGTTGGGTAGTCACTCAAAAATACTTTCAGAATGGTAATTTGGAGATGTATTTCTATTTAAATGATAGCTCGTTTTTTACTCAGTGATACTGATGTGCAAAAAAGGACACTCTATGTTCCACATCTGACTCTGAAGCTATTCAAAACTATTCCAATTAACTTTTGAAAATGCTTTAAAATATATCTACTATATGTCTTATTATTGCTTAGCTAAAGGATAGGTGATCCAATTTACATTTACCTCAATAAATGAAAACATCAAAAGGAATAAAATTGTCAAACTGAAAGACAATAATTTCAGTTTAGTTGTTTCTCCAGCTTTTTAATCATAATTATAATATCATAAATCTTTATGATTGTCTTTTTTACCATCTGTTTTCTTTGACTAAAATTTTAAAAGTTCTTTTTTTGTGTAAGCTTCTCAATATAAATATGTTCATTCATGTCCTAACAAAGTCTCTGCTTGGGAACTTATTATTTATCAAACAGAAGCAACAACTCATTAGCTTATGATAACATTTCAGCCTCCTTCTAAGTTGCATATTTCACCTTGCCAAGACAGAGTTATTGTTTATAAAGAGTCACATAAGCACACTAATAACTAAAGATCATTATAGAAAATGACAACACTGTCTATTAGTAAGTCCACGGAGTGTATTTAAAAATTATGGAATATAATAAACAGTATAATGTAGAATACATAATTTCAAAATAAGTGCATATTCTGGCAAGCAAAATAATTGTATTTAATATTCGAGAAAGGAGATGCAATCAATATGCAGGCAAAGATTTCAGTAATCAACATTTCTAGAAGGAAGTCATAATTTTGCCATGTTTGTCCAAATGTTGCTGCATGGGGTGCTGAAAAAAAGACCAGTTACATTCTGCTTTGGAGCATAAGTTAGAGTGAGACCCTGAGTGTGTAAATGCATCATCTTTCAGAGACAGTTCTATAGCCACCATTTCAATTGTTTTAATATGAAGCTTTGCAAAAATATTTGCCAGCTGACCATGACAAATATAAAATTATTTGTCTCCCCATCCGTGACATAGTAAACAAATGTGTAAAGGGAAATTGTTTATACTTACACAAAACAGGAAAACTCGAGTTGTAAGAATAAGAGTCAAGAGATTCGTATTTTAAACTTGGTAGAACTGGGTCCTAAGCAAGTTATGTTGTTAACTTCTTTAGTTCTCAATTTTCACATCAGTAAAACTCGTCTGTGTGTGTGTTCAGAACTAGACTGATTTTCAGAGAATGCTTTTTAATTTCTCAATGACATGAAAATATTCTCTGAGGACAAGAGAAGCGGGCAGCAACACTGTGATAGTGAATTCTGTGTATCCTATTGGTAGAAGGAGGAAGTTATAAAGGAACACCTTTATAAAGGGAGGAAAACAAAGGCCTCCGTGGGTAACCTTTTCTTTCTACGGGGTATTTTAGCAAATCTGGAAACCCCTGACATCTATAATCACTGATACTTTATTGACCTGAAGATTCTTTTACCACTCAGTATATACTAACGAGCTCCTGAATGTACACATTTACACATAAATATGTGCATAGACCAGAGTGCAAAATGAGTTTGTGCTGAGGAGTCAATCATTGTGGAGACTTGAGCTCACCAGGCTTCTTTCCAGAGTCCCACTGCTTTGCTTTTGAACCATTACCAATGCCTTTCAGCAGTGCTGTCAACAGAGCTCAGATAAGGTCTTGAACTCCACAGAATGAATGAGATATGCCAAATGAAGCGTAATTACTTTATTGACGTCATTCAGCTTTCAACTCACATTTAATGGGGGAGCTTCTACTGCTTGAAACAGTGGGCCGTTTGTAGCACATTATGCAAATGATAAGACTAATCTTTTGCATTATACATAAGAGCTGCTTATTGTGCATTAACTAATTTATCTGACTATGCAGGGGCTATGAATGCTGATTTTTATTAAGCTCTTCATTAAGTGAAAACGTAGGCATGGCAAGTGCATATATTAGCATGTGCCTGTCTTGCATGGATGAATAAATACATACACACATCTAGTCACCAAGTGACATTCTTTTGGAGGTAGAAATCATCAAGCATGCTTTTTTTTTCAGACGCATCAGTAAGATGAGAAAGTGAGAATTAAATAATCAGAGGAAAAGACTCCTGTATTGTTAATATTCATCACACTTTTTTTTATCATGCACATGTAAATAGTATTTTTAAAAATACAGAAAGTGCAGTCTAAAGCCAGTAATTTAAATCCTATGTAAGTGTCCTTTAGAGTGTTAGTGACTATTTTTGTGATTATCATAAAAAGCAGACTAAGGACAATTAAACATAAAGTCTAATTAAAGCAGTCACTTTAGTTTTAGGAGAAGTTTAATTCATTTGCATGGAATAAAGGGGGAAAAAAAGAACAAAATTTTATTGTATTAAATATACACTAATTAATTTGGTTCAAATCTAGGCACAGCCTTGTCTAGACAGACATGAATAATGTTTTATGTAATGCCCAAATAATTAACACAGTTCATGAAGGCAAACATCTGAAGCCAATATAGACGCCACAGACACCCGCTCCAACCACTCAGGGAGTTTAGAATTTGAATATCAGGTTTCACAAAAAAAGACATATAAAATCATACATTTTATTTGCTTGATTAAATTGACACAGATTTGATTTAACTACCCAACAAATATTGGGAATGCTCTGTCTACAAAGTCTTATGACTATTCTGAGTTTATTGCATAAAAGTATTTTAACAATGCAGCTAACAACTCACTAACAGGAGGTGAGTCAGTGATTACTTTCATAACTGATTTTCAAGGTGAAAGGGTTAGAGGAAATGAAGTGAGCCTCTTTGAAGATAATAAATAGCAACAGTGACCAGTACAACATTTGCAGAGGGGCAGAAAAACCAAGTACACGCTCTGACATCAAACTCGACTTCCCCCTTTTAGTTCATTGAAATTAATGACCAATCGCTGTATATCACGCATGAGAACAGTTCATTCCTTTATCAGTCAGGTAAACTAAAATACATATTACTATACATGACACAAAACCAGCCCTGGGATTTGGCCCTGAGCCCAACTTAACTGCAGAATGTTTATTAAATTATTAAAATTTATGGGTTGATAGCACTCTCAAGCAATTTATTATAGCTATAAACCATTTTTTAAGTTTCGAAAACACAATAAAGTTGATTTAATAATCCCCCTAATCTTATACACAACTTCCTCCAGAATTTTCTTCAATTGCGCCTCATAAATTACAATTTATTGTGTATTAGAGAAACACTAAAAAACAAATACTTCATGAGAATTTCATCAGATTCATTTATTCTGAAACATTTGCCAGGAAGCATAACAAATTCACATGTGACCTCTGCACTCAGAAGAGCCGAAGTTCAAATCAAAGCCACAATGGAGAGTTCCTTTGCCAAGGATAATAACTAAAATCTTCCCTTAACTTGAGCCAAGAGCTGGCTTTAATGAATGCAAGGGTGAAGGGGTCAGGAAAGAGAAAGAGGCAGTTCTAGGGAAATTCTCTCCATCTAAAAACAGCTTGAATTGCCAAGCACAGAGAGTCACCATCGTGTCTTAGCAGGGCTTTGTTAAAGAACAAACAACTGGAAAAGGGAGACACAAAGAGACAGTAATTGTGCACACACATTGTGATTTCCTCGGGGGCACTAGATCATCAGTGTCGGGAAATTCATTGAGATTTAACAACTTTCAGTGACTATTCCACACTTTTTAACAATACAATTGACAGTAGTTTAGGGAAAATAATCCCTAATGGTACAATCACATAGAATCTATTTCATATTCCTTCTCTTTGAAATACTAAGCCCATTAAGTATGTAGAGCTTGAGCTAAAAGATCCTAAAAACTAAACACAGAGGGTAACCATGACAACCATGAACAGATCAGTCCACAGAAAAGAGCTTGAAATGGAATTATAGGAGGAAAAAGTAGGGACAGGAAAATACAAGTCACAAGGAGAGTTCAAGAGAGTTGGTGCCTTTACTTTTCCCAAGACTTAACAGTTCCTATGGCATCTATGTGTATTTCTAACTCGTAGATTCTTTCTAATCTCCTTGTTCTATAAACTTCATTTCAATCTGATCTAATGTATATAGGCTTCTATTCCTTAAAAACAAACAAACAAACAAACAAACAAACCCAATGGCACTAGGTGTACAGATAGGGAGTTGGAATGTACTCTTTCTTCAGTCCACTTGTAAGCCTCCTTAAGCACTGACGACAGAGCAAACTGTACAAAAACATGGACAGGAAGCACATGACCTTGTCACCTCCTGTGCCTACTTGCCCAAAAGACACTAAAAGGACTGCTCCATCCAGCGGCAAATTCCTTCTGGACTCTCGATGGCTCAAGTCCTGCCTACCTTCACTCCTCCTTGACAGTCAAAAAGAGCAATTTCGCAACCCTCAACTCCAACTTCTCCAAGCTCTTCCTTCATGTGGAGCTGAGTCAGAAGTTATAAGCAGCCTATTTCGAAGTCTGAGCCTGCACCATCTGTATTTTATCCAGGAAGATCAAATTTGTGTGTTTTTCACCAGAAATCTGTGATAAATTGTGGGGCATGTGCCAGAAGATTCATAAGTAACTATGAAATATTTTCAGATGGGAAGAGCTACATAAATGTGACAGTAATAATGACCAATTTGAACTTGAGTCATTTCATCTATGGTCAAAAAGATCATGCATGTTCCAGCTTATGACGCAACAACAAGGCCAGATTTATCTTTTCACACAAACAACTGAAAACTAGACTAAATATATGAACTAGTCAATTTAAGACACTGAATCCTAGGAAACACCAGCAAAGATCTTTGTGAAAAGGGAAACAAAGTGGAATCCCTCTAGCTTACAGCCTGAAGAAATCACCTCAGCCATGGCAAAAGGAGCTAGAACCCAAACAGAGCCCTATTGCCTCCATAAACAGAGATGAAAGAGTTGAAAACTAGGGGCATCTAGAATGGAGAGGGACTAGAATTTGCATAGCAGAGAACCATAGTTGAGAGAATTGCAAATTGCACTATAGACTTGTAAAGGTGTTCTTTTATAATGGACTGATAAGTACACTTATATGAGAAAATTACCAGAAGCTGGGAAAAGAACCACTGACAGAGCAGGTGGAAAATCTCAAAGATCAAACAAGGTCAAAAGTAGTTCATGCTCCTACCAGCCACAGTAGTCATACTTCAGAAAACAGGGAAGTCACTCAAAAGGTGAAAGTCTTTGTACTCAGCAAAGTTAGCCTGAGTATAAAAGTCACATAACAAAATTTAAAAGCAATCCTGGAGAGAAAAAAAAACCAACAAAACTATTTCCGAGTAATTTAACTTCATCTGAGACTAAAGTTCAAGAATAGTTAAAGGAATTACAAACTATCCAACATCTCAAACAGTAAAATTTAAAATATCCAGCATTCAATAAAAAATTATTTAATATGCAAAAAGATGGATAAAAAATATATTAATGGGAACAGACTCAGAAGGCACAAATGATAGAATTAACAGGAGAGGACATTAGAACAGTTATTAAAATGATTCTCTATGTTCAAAATACAGAGGAATAAAGCATGTACACATTAAGGAGATCATAATAAAAGTCGAATAAAAGAAATTACACATTTTTGAAAAACAGTGTTCCATAGATAGATAATATATTTTACAGGATTAACTGCTGATTAGACACTGCAGAAGAATAAATTAGTGAAATTCAAGACAAAGCAATACAAAGCGATAGAAATTATAAAAATTGAAACAGAGATATAAAGAGTTGGGGAAAATTATCTATTACCAGTGAACTTCGGGAGAATTTCATGCAGTATATTCATTGGTAGTTGAAGTACTTGAAATGAGAGAAAAATGTGAGACAGAATAAAGCGTTTGGAGTAGTGACTGTAAGTTTCCAAATTTGATAAAACTATAAACCAAAAGATGGAGGAAATTTAATAAAGAACGAGGAAACAATATATGGAGAAAACTAAGCCAATGCAGAACACAATCAAAATGCTAAAGGAAAACCTTAAAAGCAGCCAAAGAACACATTATATACTTTGAAACAAAGTTAAGACTGGCAGCAAATTCTTCATTAAGAAAATACAAAACAATTGTGGAGAAATATCTTCTAAAGGATTGAAAGAAAAAAATTTGCAGCATAAGATTCTGTAACCAGTTATAAAAACTTTCAGAAAGAAAAGTGAAATAAAAACTATTTAAGACATAAAAAGAAAAGAGTACCTGATAAAATTGATCATATACAGACCTACATTACAATAAAAATTAAAGGGAGTCCATCAGGCAGAAGGAACAAATAATACCAAGTCTGTAATCTGGATTTATATAAGAGAATAAAAAGTGCCTGAAATGGCAAAGTGTGTGAATATATAAAAATAGTCTTCTAGGAGCACCCCAGTGGAGTAGCAGTCAACTGCCTCTGAAGGATGTAGGTCACATACCCCTGGGTTCCAGTCCCATGTTCAGGGGGGAAAAAAAAAAAACAGTGTGGCAACTAAATAAAAAATAAAATAAAATGCTTCTTCCTTCTCTCTCTTGCTACCTGCCTGCCTACTCACTTTCATTCCAGCCTACTCATTCTCAATCCATTTCATTTTTTTAAAGGACAGGTGCAGATCTTACCTTTAAAAAAATTCTTCTAAGTTTCAAAAGATTTTTAAAAAAAAAAAAAAAAAGGCTAACTACTTAAAGCAAAACTAGTAAAATGCATTGTGTGGTTTCTAACAAAAATGAAATCAATGACAACAATAGCATAAACTTTGGGAGACAGGAGATTCCTGAAAATTGCAACATTAAGCAAAATGAGTGTTTGCCTCATTAGCTTAGTATACATTAAGCACAATCCATAACAAAACCAGTATTACCACAGTCTGTCTGATAGAAGCAAGAGTTAAGTTCCTGTAATAACTTTCTGGTCACAAAACATCACCAAATTTCTAAATAAAGACCCAAATCACTTCTAAAGTTAAACAATCATTTGTATTCATTCTTTTTTTTTTTTTTTTTTTAAGGCAAGATGCAGGCAGAAATGAAGGTGAATAGGCAGGCAAAAAGAGAGGAGGAAGAAGTACCCTGTATTATTTTTATTTAGTTGTTTAGTACCCCCGACCCTGGGACTAGGATCTGCGTCCTTTGGATGTACACGGACAGCACTGGGTCAGAGGAAGACCTAACACTACACCACCAGGGCAGGCCCATTTAGTCGTCTTTTAACTGGCTTATTTCAGTTCAGGGTTTCTGGTGGCATTTGCCTATCTTGGTAAATTAGGACAGAAGGTTAGAATCAGCCCTCAATAGGATGCCCTTCCCTGGAGGACACACTCATACCCACAACAACATTCCATAGAATGGGACAAATTAGATACACCTTGAACTTCAAGTGCCCATCTTTGGAATGTGGGAAAAAACTGGAGTACCAAAGAAAGCTGACTTAGAGAAGAATGTGTAAATTCCACAGACAGTCCCCACCTTGGCAGAGAATCAAATAGTTTTTTTCTCACTGACATTATAAAGAAATGACTATCTGTATGTTGTTGTAATATTCTTACATTGTACAAGGGATGTAAAGTTATTTGAATATATGTGATAACTTAAAGATGTATACTGTAAAACTTAAAGCAAGAAAGCGTGCACACGGACGACAAAACAAAGATTTATAGTATGAAAGTCAGTAACAGAGAGACAATGAAATCAGAAAAAAATACCATTCAAAAGGAGGCAGGAAAAGAGGAAGAGTTGAAAATAAAGAAGATATGGGAGAAACAAAAGTATATAGGAAAATGATAGGGTGAAAATCAGCCACTGAAATGATCACATTTAGACCAGAAATGGTGTAAGTTCACAGTGAAAAGGGAAAAATAGTCAGAATGGATGAAAAAGCAAGGTCCAACTAAATATCATATAAATACTAAATTTGTAATAAAGAAATGTGATGAAGACTTTCATGTCCCTGATATGAACAATCTACATAAAATGAATAAATTCATCAAAACAAACTATGTTATAAAACAGGTAAATGTGAAAGCTTTATGTTGATTAAAGAAATTTAATTTGCAGCCAGCCTCACAAGAAAATCAGATGAGTTAGGTGATGAATTTAATGAAGTAATACCAGTTCTTCATAAACTATTGCAGAAAATAAAAGAGAAGGAAATTGCAACTTATTCTAAGAAGCCAGCATTATCCTGATACCCAGATCAGATAAAACATTATAAGAAAACTTTGACCAACACTCACATAAACACAGATATAAGCATTCTAAACAAAAATTTAGCCCATGAAAATTCAACAATATATAAAGGAATATATTCCAATTAAAGGAAAAAAAACCTTGACTTTTACTAAACAACATATTTCAAACTCATCACTTGAAATAAATTTTAGTCTTAAATATAAGAGCTAAAACTAGAAGAAAACATAGAGAAAAAATTTAATGACCTTGAATTTGACAATATTTCTTAAATGGACACAAAGGGCAAAAATTTTTTTTAATCACCAAATCTGACTATCAAAACAAAACCTTTGTTCTTCAAAAGTGTCATAACAAAAGTCGACTGCTAGAAAATACTTGTATATTTATATATATACATATGTATGTATTATGTTTTGCAGTTCAAAAATAGAAAAATACATTGTATGGACTATATTTATGTTTGTTCAGAATAGGCAAACTTAAAGAGATTGAAAGTAAATGAGTGACTGCCAGGGACTTGGAGAAGGAATGAGGAAATGAGAGTGACAGGCTGACCATATTTCCTTGAGACAAAAAAAAAAAACCCAAAAACCCTGACATTGGGATGGCAAAAATGAAGGTGGGTATGTACTGGTGACTAAAAGGGAGGGGGAGGAGGCAGAGCAATCTGAGCAGGAGCAGAGCAGCCAGGTCAGCAACAGGTAAGTACTATGCAATGCCAATCAGCAATTGCAGAATAACAACACGTGATATGGGGGAACTTTATACAAATGGCCAGGGCCAGTGCAAAGAATTTTGGCACCTTAGATGAAAACCAAATTTGGTGACCCTATAAGTCCATTTCAAATTTCCTGCCTAAAACACATGCCATGTTAACTATCCCAGTGTCAGAAATGCCCAATAACCGCCCCACCCAGTGCCACAGAGCTGGAAGTAATCCCTATAGTACTTGCTTGCAACTCAAACATGTTTCAGTGCTTTCCTCCCTTTGAAGAAACAGGTGTGCATGGGGTATGGTTTGAATCCTCTTCCCATGGCTCCTGTTTTCTCACAGAGGGCAGGAATAGCAGTAGTGGTCATGGCCCACCGCAGTCAGTACCAGCAAAGGATGTCTTTAATATGGGGCAAAGTGGCTGCTTTTGAGTCCCGTCAATAGACTAGGCCTGGGGCAAATAAACTGACCCTTTTGTCCTATGTTAAAGATGTTTCTGGTTTATTAAAAGTGGGACAAATTTGACATTTATATTAAAACAACAGGTTGGCTGGGAAATGTGGGAAACAACAACAGTAGTGTCCTGTTTAAAATGGTATGTGTAGTCAGTCCACTGTTAGTGAGCACAGAATTTCTTTGGTGGTGATTAAATGTTCCAAAATGAAATAGTAGTAATGATTGTATAACTGTGGATATAGCAAAATCATGGAATTGTACACTAAATTTGTGCTATGCAATTTATATCGATGAAGTTGTTATTCAAATAAATTATATAAACTTAACCCTTAAATAAGCTTAATTGATAGTAAAGGTAAAAACACTAAAAACCCCACTATTTCACTACTTTTGATATTATCTATGCATTTGAGGCTATTTATGTCCATTTTATCTGCATGACAGAGCACAGTCTAATAGTGCACTACTGCACATCTCTTTCCAGCTCTAGATTCAGTGACATCATGTTGGTAGACTGAAACTGGAGATGGACACTGCAAATACAAACATTACGAATCACTGTTTTCATCACCAAACAGCTAGATATTAATCATTTAAAGTATATTACTGCTCACTCTACCCCATCCCTTCTAACCCAAGGACACAGGGACTAAAAAGGGTAGTAGGAGTAACAAAATGCTGGAGGAAAATGCATGAGACAGCAAAGTTCTGTTAAACCCTGCAATTAGAGAATGATATTCCTGGAAGAAAAGGGAGGAAACTTAGCAAATTCTTGGTGTGTACACATTAAGGGGACAAAATCTTGTTTTGAACTGGAAGCTTTAATACCAGTATACATACATTTTTGCTAGATTTCAAAGTACTTCATTTCTGTATTTCTTAATTGGTTACTCCTAAAAAATGCCAGGCATTCTAATTGTGTGTGTGTGCGTGTGTGTGTGTGTGTGTGTGTCTATATGTATATATATACACCTATATGTCTAATAGCTAATCTGTAAGCAAATGCATGAGGAATTAAGACCACGATTCTATTTTTCCTTTCCCTCACAGCTGCATTGGGTTAATGGCTACATTTATTAATTGAGTCCTAAATATAATCAACACATTTTTATAGGTCTTTGAATCTATAGAAAAAAATTAGGTTATTGCCTTCTATTATTGAAAGATATTATTGCAATAATCTTAAGATCTATTTGTATATATTGGAAAGGATTAAAAAGTTTAAAATGAATATAAATATCTGGCCACATCAGTTGCAATGATAAGTGAGTATTCTATTTATAATTTCTGATACTCATCTTCCCTATCTTTAAAATGAGGTTAATGTTCCTTTTAGCATTGTTGCAGGGATTAAATAAGATGACCTCTTGCAAAAAAGTACATTGTCTGACACTTAATAAACACTTAATAAATATTTGCTATTATTTATTTTGCTGTCAAATGTTAATTAGTTAATTAAATTTAAATATTTAATATTTAATCATAATATTTACTGGTGGATACTGTTGGTAGATTTCATTAAAAATACATACCATATTTACATTTCATAATTTCAAATCCTATTTCATAAGATTTATCATATTCATTTTCCCATTGCCATTCCTTTTCATGCCTTATATATGTAGGAAGTATATTCAGACATAAGATCCTTGCATAATTAAGAGATTACTTGTACTTTAAGGCTTACTGAAAGGGATGGCTGTGTTATGAGGTATATTTCCTGAAACACTGTAAAACTGCAAAGGGAGCACATCTTCCTCTAGCAATACTGCTTTTATCTTTAGCTACTTACAAGCCCCCAGAACTCTTTGGGGATAATTGCAATGTAATGTGATGCAGCTGCTTGCTAGATAATTTACTCAGCTCCACCTGGGGAGATCAGAAGGGATTTCCCCCCTGACATTGGGTCCTCGGAATTTAGTCTTTTCCCATTCTCTACTCTGGTGGTTATCACTCTTCTCCCTCAAGGTTCACTAGGATGGCAGCCATTTTAAAGCATGCAAGTAGTTTGCCTGCAGGAGGAAATACCAGCAAATAAACTCTTTGCAGGCAAGGTAAACTTTAGGTATAGTCTCTATTTGACCGGCCCTGCTCCTCTTTCCCCCAAATGTATACTGAAGTCCTAAAAGGCAATAGATCATAATGTGACCTTATTTAGAGAAGGAGCTTTACCGAGGTAATTACGTTAATATACAGTCACTAGGATGGGCACTAACCCAATATGAGCAGTCCTTATTTTAAAAAAGTAAATTTGGAAACCAAGATGCACACAGGGAGAAGACCATGTGAGGGTGAAGGCAGAGAATGGAGTGATCCACGTCGAAGTCAAGGAATGCCAAGGATTGCTTGTAAACCAGTAGAGACTATGAAAGAGGCATGGAACAGATGGTCCCTTATAGTCTTGCAAAGAAATAACAGTGCCAGCACCTTGATCTGATTTCTGGCCATTAGAACTGTGAGAAAATATTTTTCCACTGCTCAAGTCACCCAGTTCGTGACTGTTATAAAATGCTAGCAAACTACACAGGCCCTCGATAGAGCCTCTGAACTCTTCCTCAAAACAATTATTTTTAAATGCATAAAATAAAGGACATAGGCCAACAAAAGAAATCAAACATACTGAAGTACTGCTGTCAAATGATTTTTTTTCAAAAAAAACTTTGCAATGAAATCATGTATGTCATTCTACAGTAATGTCTTAAGTAACAACATGCAGTGTTGGGTCAAACAAAACAAAACAAAACAAAACAAAACACTATAGTTTTGAAGTATGGACAAATGTAAATGATATTTCGAGATCTGCCACAAAATAATACGATAAAAAAACCTGCAATTCCTATTGGTTATAGGCACTGTTGTTATTATTGCTGGTTGCCAATACTCATAATTGAAGGAATTTGGTAAATTCCAGTTAGAGATGAAAGAGAGAAAATTCATTGAACACCTCAAATTTCCTCCACAGACTTGGAAGTTCTTGGACTATTAAGAACTTCAGCGTTGAGTCCTCATATCACAGAATCTTCCCTTATTATAATGTCTGGTTATTTTGCCTATTCTTATTTCATTCATAACTTATCTCCAGTTCCAGACTATATCTTCCTTGGGGACATCAGTGATAAGATTCTGTACTCTCTGAGTTTCAGTTTATTCACCAGTTCTGCAAAGAGGTATTCCCTTGGATCTGACATTCATCTTAAAGTTATCCAAGATCCTTATAATATTTCCTTTGGTGTGGATATAAAGTTTCCTGTAAATATCCCCTAAACCACACTTCTGCTTCTTCTCTGTGTTTCCAATTATGGAATGCTTGAAGTTTAATTCTTACTGGTACATATTAGATTTAAAGATGATACAGTGTGAGCAAGTATGCATGCCTGTTTTCTCAGTTGTTGTGGGAACTTGGGTCTCTGGAAGATTTTTCCTGAGCATGGACCACACAGTACATAAAAAGGCAGGAGAGTTACAGGGTGAAATGAAAGGTTTTATTTAGAAAGAGGGGAAGAGACACTCCCAGAGAGAGTGGGTCATCCAGAGAAGAAGTGACCCCAGTGGGGCCAGGGAACTTGTTTTTAAGGGAGGTAGCTGCTCGTATTCCATCCCAACCTACCATTAAGTGTTCTGAGGTGGGACACATTTTCTCACTGGTCCTTCTGTGGTCTCTTAATGAATTGATAGAAGGGATTCACATAGGCTCAGTTATGACTGATATCCTTTCAGTAGCCCCGTGCTTTGGCATGTAGACTTGGAGTTGGTGGTTTACCTATAATTGAAACTTAATTCTAAGGTTTTCTGGCTTTCGATATGTTAAACTGGATTGGTACCACTATGGCTCTGTGCTGAGGGCTGGGTTAAATCAGTTACATTGATCTACTGTTTTCTGGCTCTGGATTTCCCTTTTCCTGCACTTTGCTCATATCTGGCTAACTACCTGTCAGAAAGACCTATATTCACTCATCATATCTCACCTGCAAAGAGCTGTCTTTTATCTACTCCTGTTACCATATCCTTCCATGTACACTCAACCTCTTGCTCTTGGTAGCATGCAATGAACCTCCTGTGACTTGGACAATCCCTAATTCAGCAAAATAATATATGAAGTCTCCAAGAGAAATCAGATCTTGGCTTCATAGTCTAGCCTCTGGGAACACTTTGAAAGTGTTCTTGGCATCCATCTATTCAATTATCTTATTTTGCTATTTTTCTTTACCCTTAACTTCCTGGGCATGTCCTACTTCCATATTTCCCGTATGAACTTTGTTCAGGCTTTTCCAGTTCCCCACTCCTACAACCTTCCTACAATAGTCATGCTGGAGTCTGGTTTAGCCCATTGACTCATTTTGAATTGTCCTCTTGACTCTTGACTGCTTCTCTGACCCACCACTCCAATACTATACAAAAGTTTAACCAAGAAAAAATATTTTCTCCTCATCTCCAGCTTTGCTCAGTTACCAATTTTAAAATATATTTATGAGTCTCGGTATCCACACATTCAGATTCTATTTACTCCTTCAAGTTGTAGCTCAGACTATTTGATCAAGTACTACCTAAGTAGTACATGTATCCCATAACCATAATGAAAAGCTCACATTTGTATTCTCTTCCATCTATTCACTCTTACATAACTAATAAATGTGCTCATTTTAAAATCAGTTTATATATATATAACATATAATTTACATAAAGTAAAATTGTTTCTCATTGATTTTAGCATTTGTAGCCACTGTGTTTGAGGCACACTATTCATTTTTATTTATATCTTTCTCTGTGCTATACTAATTTGTAAGTGATTTTAATCATTGCTAAAGAATATATTTCACCTTTCCTGTTTCTGAATTGCTCATATTTGTTCTTACCAAAATTCTTGTTCTTGGCACTTACAATAACACAATTTTCTTTATTTAAAAAAATTTTCGAGGGTGCACCCTGATAGAGTAGCTGTTGGGTCAATCACTTCCAAAGGAGCAAAAGGCCACATCCCCCGGGATTCAATTCCCATGTCCAGGGGGAAACAACCAGTGTAAACAACACAATAAAAATAAATAAAATGCTTCTTCCTCCTCTCTCTTCCTGACTGCCTGCTTATTCACCTTCACTGCTGTCTGTACCTTTCCTTGAATACTTTTTTATTGAGGTAGCATGCATTATAACATTATATTGGTTTAAGGTGTGCATCATTATAAATCACCATCTTTATAGAGTATATTACATTTCCCAAAAACAGTCCAATTCTGTCCTTCACCATATAATTAGCCCCTTCACCCTAATTGCCCACCTTTCCCTTCCCTTCTAGTAACCACTACTATAATCTTAAAGATGAAAAACGTGTTTTTGTTTGATTTGCTTCATTTGTTTGGTTTCTCTATGTATTAAATATGAGTATGATAATATGACGTAATTTCACCACAACACAATTTTAATCTGTCACTTGTGACATGGTGAGTCTCTCTTACTTAAGTATACCCAACATACAAGATTCATGAATGCATTGGAACTTTGTATGTTCATTCTGCCAGACTTCATGAAGTTGTCTCTTCATGTCTTTCTTAATTTAAATCATGTAATACATTAATTCCTTTAACCTATATTTAAGCATATCTTTGTTGTCATATCCTTTAGTCCATTCACCAAGAAAAGGCTCAACACAGAATATCTGTCTTCATCTGTACCAACCAGACGTATTAATGCTTCTAGAGAAAAACCATAGTAATGGTGACCTTTCTCAATTTGTTCTATAAAAATGCCTGGTAACTCAGTTCTGTTTTTGTTACTTTCTCACTTCTTTCCCTTCTTTATAGTAATTTTAAAAAATGCTCCAATCTCCTGAAATCACAGAGATTCCAACCTCCTCCTATGCCCTCAGCATATTACATGAATATTTCAAAGAGAAAGCAAAAACATCAACTGATGATCTGACAACAAACCTATAATTTATTTTGCATCTGCATCAAGACTTTTAACAATTTAAGAAAAGACTGTCCTATATGAAGATAATGCACGTGTCTGTGTTCTGAAAGTTTTTTTAACTCCTCAGGATTCTTGCTTCATCAATACCCTTGTTTGGAGTATACACTGTTAGTGCCCTATGCCTATCCCACTGCCATTACCATCTCCACATACGTCAATAAAACTTCACTGGAAGCACCTAGAACTCCTCCTGATGCCTTTCTCTTGCTATTAGAGCTTTTTGTCAACCTGCATGTGGGTGGACACTGCTGGGGAGTTGGAGTCAACACCTCTGACAACAGTCTTCATCTGATGACTGCAAGAATTGATGCATAAATACCTATCTTCCTCACCATTAGGGTGAAATAAGTCTGAGGCATGTTCTACAAAGGATATAGGCAACAATGGTAGGTTTTTAATGCTCAATTGCCCGTGGTGATAGCAAACTTAATAATGCTCTCTGATCACCTTGTTTATCTCATTTTTCTATTGCCTTACTGGTAGATTCTAAAATCAACTCCCAAATCAGCCGCAAGCTCTCAACTACTTGGCTCTGGAACCACAGAACCCTACTTAAGAAAAGTTGATTCTAGGAAGCCATCCTATAAAACAGGATCCTGCAACTGGAATAATTGCAAGCCAGATCACTGCTATTACGAAGTGGTGTGATAAGATATCCTGACATCTTGCAGCATCCTCATCTGCGAGGCAGGGTCAACTAGGATATAAATGGAGGGGGAGTACAGTAATTTATGCATTTAATAATTTAAGTTCTAGAGCCTTTTTCCTGTCAATATTAAGTTAGTTGGCTTTTATTAATGAACATGGAGGCTCTAATGGAAGAGTATAATAGACAGACTAGCCAATTATGAACTGAGGTTATAGTATAAAAAATAAAATTCATCTGTGGCAATATCTGTAAAAGATCTTTATTTACTACAGCCATAGGGCAAATTATTATTCAGCAATAAACCCAACAGATCTTTTAGATGCTTCTTCCGAAAAATTGGTAAAACAAAGATATTAGTGAGTTTATTTAAAGTTATTAGGTGTATGAGATTGAGCAAGAGAATTTTAACTTAAAGAAGGTGAGAAGGAATTGACAGTGAAAGAATTTGTCTCCTAAGAGAGAAAATAATGACTATATAGTTAGCTAGATAATTCATAAAAGTGTAAGTGGATGCCAAGTTCAAACAAGGAATCAAGCTTAGGTATGTCATAATGGATTATATTGTGACAGCTTAATAGTTTTTAATTTTTAAAAACATCCATCAAGGTCATGCTCTGGTGGCCTAGTGAGTTAAATCAGGCAGAGTACACATACATCCGAAGGTCTACGGTTCAAGACCTGGGGCTGGAAAAACAATCAATGATGAACATTTAAATAAAATAAAGTTTTTCTTCCTCCTCTCTCTTCCTTCCTGTCTGCCTACTCACCTTCATTCCTGCTTGTACCTTTAAAAATAAAACAAAACAAAAACCATCCATGAAGGACAGTGGGTAAAAATAGCTCATAGGAATGACATCCCATGCAGGCAAAATGATGCGTACCAAAAATCACTTTGATGCACATAGAAACTCAAGGAGTTCATGAGACATGGTATATTACATGACTTACATTTAATCAGAAGAAACTTCTATTATAATAATTTTTAAAGATAGTGCTTGTTGATGACCCTCAAAGAAATTTATGAAAATGTGCTCATATAAATTTATTGGAGCAATATAATCTCCATTATTTTAAATTCTATCATAAAACGAATTAGTTGTAGTCATATATGTATAGCAAGCATTTTTCTTGTAGGTTTGCCAGTCTTAATTCAGTGCTGCTGTACTTACATAGATGAGCATGTCTGCATGTTTTGGTCAAATGACTGGAAACAGAGGAATGATGCATGAACTGACTGGCCAATTCATCTAAAAGTCATTTGGTAAATAATCTGCAATTTGGTATGGCCTTTTTTAAAGCTCTTCTTTATAAACAGAGGAAAACATGTGATATATGTGATATATATATATATATATATATATATATATAAACAAGATACGAAAGACTTTCTAGTGAAGACAGTATAAATGTTGTTGGAACACTGCCAATTAGTACTTTAAGTTTTCTAAAATTATTTTCCTCGTTTTGAGAGACTTCCCTTCTTTTTTATCTAGCCTGGATCTTATCATTCAGTTCTACTACTCCTTAGCTCCTTATCACTGTCGGTGCCCATCTAACAAAATCTCAACCTGGGATGAATCCTTATGACTCTGCATTAGTCGTTCCAACACCAAGATTGCCTAATGTTTCTAGAGAAAGATCACAGATTACCATGAGCACAATTTTAGGGCCTTTGACATCAAAAGAGATTTCCTCCATAGCACCTATATTTACTTTTCTTTCTCTCTTCATAGTGACTATTTCAAATATCTCCAATTTCTTCAAATCCATATAAAGTCTTTTTCATTCTCATTCTAAGCAGGAAACTTTGCTTCTAATTCAAAGAAAAATTAGAGGGGAGGGGAGAATGGAACATGGACAAGACAGTCCCTCAGCTTTATTTGCCCAATCTATAAAATCATGTCCTCATTTGCAATGTCTTTTCATTCTGATCTACCTGGAAAGAAATCCCTCTCCACCCACTGGGAATTGATTAGTTATATCTACTACAGATTGGATGTTTGTATGCCCCTAAAATCCATATGTTTAAACCTAATCTCCAATGTGACAGTATTTGCAGTTGGGGTTATTAGGGTCATGAGAGTGGAACCTTCAAGAATGATAATAGCGCCTTAATAAAAGAGAGCTTAGAGAACATCCTTGCTTCTTCTGCCATGTAAGGACCCAGTTAAAGAGATGGCCGCCTATGAAACAGGAAATGGGCACTCTCCAAACACTGATGTCTTGTTCTTGAATACCTCACTTCCAGAACTATGAGTAACACATTTATTTAAGCCTAGATAGTCTATGCTATTTTTGTGATAGCAGCCCAAATGAACTAAACCAGTATCCTACAAAGGAACACTGTGGCTGCAGTGACGACTGTGAATACTATGAAGATCTTAAAAGACTGAAGTTATTTTCTACTACTAATATAAAAAGATGTCTGTCTGTGATATGCTGTTTACAAGTGAAAAATCATTTTTGCCACTAGTATATGTAATTCCAATTTAAAGAATACATATATATGTTTATAGATTCATTTTTAAAGGCTCAAAAGAATAAATGATTTTCAAAAGCACTATCTTGGGTTAAAATGAAATTACGAAAACACTTAGATTCTAATTTAAAACATGTTTGTACTTAAATATTCTCAAGAAAACATTATTTTATTTATAGTTAGAGAAACACTTTTCAACTTTAAAAGTCTGAAGACAAATATGGTGTGCCCCTGTGACTCAGAGGCTAAGTCATATGCCATGTAAAGCCCAAGAACCAACATTTGAGACCTAAGATCAGTGAAGAAAAAAAGAACAAACATAAAGATAAATCTATTTCAAGGGTATAAGGGGCTCCATTGGCAGTATTAGTTTATAAATTATGTCCACTTTCTAAATTCACTATTGGTTATCTACTCTTTCTGATTAGCATCTAGACAGGCTCTAGTCCATCTCATGTTATCCCTCTATTTTCTATCATGCCTCTACTATAAGTAACACTTAATGAGAGCCCTTCATCTCACTCCACCTTCACTTCTTGAGTTGTTCTATGTTCTCTCTACTCTTTTATATAGTAACAGCTCACAATGATCTTCAGCTTCTAACATACCAGCTTTGACTCTCACCAAAGTCAGCAAGGACTTCTTTGTGGACAAATACAATAGACACTTTTTATTCCCTTATTTGAACTTCCTGTGATGTTTGCCACTATGAACTGTTTCCTCTCGGAAGTTATTTCTCCTATTAAATCCCATAACATGAATTACTTTGGTTTTCCTCTACCATATAGCTACTCCATATCATCAACTTTCAGTGATTTCTTTCATCTGACTGTCTCTTAAATGAATTCTACCTTCAACCTTAAAATTTTTTTCTTTGAAGAGAGAAAAATAAGTGGAGCACATTCTAGAAAAAGCTTGGATTTGAATCTTAGCTCTGTGTGCTTTTCAGGGGACCCATAGAAATAAGTTTAAACCCTCTAGTCCTTGTTTTCTCTGCAATAAAACAGAAACTCGTTTTCTTTTAAGACTGTTGTTAGCATTAAACACCATGATGATGAATGTCACACAATAAATATTAAATAGGTGGGAACTTATTCCTCTGATTTTATCATCTCTCTTGGGAAATTTCTACCCTTCAACTATGATAGGCAAACTAATGACTACCCACTCTGTTTTTTGCTCCAGCCCAAACTCTCCTAAACTTTTCATCTAAATATTGGACATTTACACTAGATATTTCATGGTAATCAAAATCAACATCTAAATTTAATCTCAGTTAGCTCTCTGTAGCACCTCTCAAACATCTGTTTCTCCTTCAGAATTAATAGTATCACATTCACAGCCACTCAGTTCTTCAAAATCAAAAGCTAGAAGTTGTCTTTAGTGTTCCTCTTCCATCTCTTTACATATACACTGGTTAAATGTTGATTCTTCTTTCCAAATATTTGTAGAGCTTATCCTCTCTTGTCTTATCACTGTCTTAGTTCATGATATCATTGTCTTTTGCCTTGGTTATATCAAGTGCCTCTTATTGATATCTCTGACTTCTAGGTTTGCATTATTGCTCTCCTTCGCTCTCCTATCATGTATCTGTACAATGCTGCTAATAACTCTCCTTCTGTGCTTAAAGTATTTCCATGACGCATCTGATATCATCACTTTCATTACAGTTTCCTTCCTGTCATCTCCAATCTGTGCTTAATCTATACAATATAATGATACTGTTAAATAATATTATATAAATATTAAATAATGAGTTTCGTAGCTCTAGCCTGGTTCATATTTTTTCACGCCCTCCCCTGGATATCTTTCTTGGTTGAATTTCACTTTTCCTTCAGATATTACCTACTAAGCCAATATCTTTCCTCAAGTCTTAGCTTGTTTCCCACAACTTCATTTGCTCTCATAGCAACCTATAAACCTTCATCAAAGTACTTATTTCAGGAAACATAATATTCTACCTTCAAGCCTATCTTTTTCTATGAACCAATATTTCTCAATTTATATATTTTTTCTCCTCTGAAGCAATTAAACAAATGTGAAATGCAATTACCTAGGATTCTTATTAATTATCTTTCTAGGTCCCACTTTCAGTTAAGCATTGTAAAGGGATCACATGTGTTTATCTTTTCTTTCTCCACAAAATCAGTAAACATGTGACATAATAAGAATGGCATGTTACATTATTAGCCCACAGGAAAAAGAATAATAGCAAGGAAAAAGAAGATGGATTTATTTCAATAACTTCTGGGAAGATGAGAAGCAAATTGTGGGGTAATAGCTATCTTAGCACACTGGAAGAACTTAAAATATTAGTCCCAGAAAAAGGAGAACACTGACCATAAATGAGTCAATTTATGCTAAGAATCGCTAAGAAATGTAAAACCATGAACACGAGGTTGAACTAAAAACAGAGAACATTTTAAACATTACATTCAAATCAGTTGAATAACTCAGGCTCCACTTGTACACAGATAGATGATTAGGTCTTTTTCTCCAAACCCACAAGCTCCTCATCTGTTGAATATTTAGATGTCAGAACTTGAAAATAGACTCAGGCATATTACATAACTTACAAAGAGGTTTTATCATGCTGCTGAAAATAAAGGTTAAATAAGCATATACATATCATTTTATGAAGAGGATTCTGAGAAGAGAGTGAACTAGGAAGCACAAGGACTCTTTTCTCCCCAACTAAACAACAAAGCATGGGCAGCATCTAGTTCATGTGACAATAGATTCCAGAGTCTATTAAAGACTTAAAATTTCCAGGGGGAGATTTAGAACATAAACTGCAGCTAAGTTCAGTCTAAGCTTGTCAGTGGCTACCCACCCCTAACCCCAAGTCTTGTGGCAAATAACCATTCATGTGTTCCCACAGCAGCTTTCACACAGCTTGTGGAGTCAGGGTGAGAAATAAAGACCCTGTTCTTTCACAATCTTGGATCTGTGTTTTGATCACTGAGTGCTGCTTCTCATCAAGGAGGTATACACACAGCGGCTGGCAACCATTGTTGTACCCCCATTTTTGTAAGCTCCTCCCTCTGGAGCTTGAAGCAATTTCTAGGGAATTTAAGGGCCATTACCTGTATTCCTACCTTCATTTTCCTCTTTTCCTCCTTTTAGAAGCCAAACATTAAAAGCCAGCATATCCAAAAGCAACCACATCTATAGGGAAAATCAGAAAATTACTGTACATAGCCAGAGAAAGGCATATGTTCAAACATGACCTGAGAAAATCATAACTTTATAGCTCAGGCTGATAGTCTAAATGGAGATAGCCCACATCAAAACAAAGCTAAACAAACCCAAAACCCAGGAGGCCCTAAGAAAGGGGGAAAACCTGATTAGTAATACCAGGGTTACTACATTATTAAGTACAAATATCCAGTTGTTTACAAAAAAAAAAATCACAAGGCATAGAGAGAAATGGGAAATTATAGCCAACTCAAAGGTAAAAATAAACCAAAAGAAACTATCCATGAGAAAAACAAAATGATTCTACTAGGAAAGAATTTTAAACAGCTATTTTAAAGATGCTCACAGAACGAAAAGAAGATGTAGAAAAAGTAAATGAAACAATGTCTGAAAAAAATAGATATGGCAGTAAAGAGAGAATGTAGAAATAAACAAAAAATAAACTCTAAAATATAACTGAAATGAAAACAAAATTTATTGTAGTGATCCAAAGACGTATCTAAGTAGGCAGAAGAGTCAGTGAACTTGAAGAATTGAAAATCGAAATGACTGAGGCTGAGGAAAGGAGAACAAAAAGACTGAAGAAAAGTAAAAAAAGCCTAAGAAATCCATAGGACTCTATAGTGGGAGTTCTAGACTAACAAGTGAAAGAGGCAGATTCTTTGAAAAAAATTTAAAAAGTAAAAAAACTTCCCATGGTTGATGAAATATAAATATCTTTCCAGAATCAAAGAAGTTCGATGAACCTTAATCTGTTTAAAAAATTATAAATAATATCTTTGGAAAGGGAGAAGAAAATTGCATCTATAAAACAGCAACTTCAGAAAAACACAAATGTGAATTAGAATTTCAACAGCATAACAGAAAGTAGAAGATAATAAAACAAAGTCTTCAAATATGAGAGAAAATTCTTTTTTTCCTGAAATTCTATGCCAAACCAAACTTTCAACCAAGGGTAAAAGCAGAATAAAGATGAATTTACACATACAAAGAATTCTTTCTCAAGAAGTTACTGAAAATTATGTTCCAGTGAAATAAATCTAAAAACCACAAAAGAGAAAATATCTCCCTTGTAACAAGAATTCGACGGATTCATCTTAGATGAGGAATGTATTTTTTACTCCATTTACTCATGAAAAAAATAGGTAGGCTACGGTATATAATTTAGTGTAGACCCTCTCCTGTGAATTTTGGATCCAGCGCATGAAAACACAAAAACAAAAACATCATTTCTTTGTGATCTGAGCAGGCACAACCAAATCAACATTTTTGAGCAAGGTATCTGGATGCCCAAATGATAATTAAGTTGTTCAAGGTACACGATTTGATAGTAGTGAAGATAGGGTTGGGACTCAGATTTGTTAATTTTGAATTCAGTCTTCTTTGAGTTTAGCTAACATTGAAACAAGGACTGCCATCCTGCAGGACATTTCAACTACCAACTGGTCTAGCCTCTGCAAGGGAATGAAAGGGGTGGAGAGATAGGTGTGTTTTGAGATTTTGTTGTTAGGAGATTTTGTGGATTATAACTGGACACAGCAGAGATAATCTGTGAGAAATTTTGACTTCAAAGTAACAGAATTTAAAGTTGTAAAATAGGTGACACATATGCTCTAGAATTCTTGGTGTTCGGAGAAACCAGTTTGCATTCAAATTATGGTGATAGGTGGGTTTTGCCAGTTCCTTGTGGTTTTTCTAAAGTTTCCTGTAAAACAAAAGCTCAAAGTTCTCTGAAAGCTCTAAGATGTTATTAGAAACACATGGCAACATAAATGGATGGAGCTGAAAAGTGTGTTACCCTTTTCAACTTATATTTGGGTTAAAAATAGCAGAAACTGACTTTCATTCAAAACAATAATCCTTACCATGAAATTAAGGAGGAGTAAGCATATCCTTATATGCCAGCTGTGTAAATTATTGCTGTTAAGATAGAACTTCAGTCTCAGACAGAGGGGAAAAAAAATCAATATTAACCCATTCATACTTGTAATGGAAGGATGTGGTCATGTAAAGTATTGCTGGATCTTTCAGGATATCAGTCTGATTTTGAGGCCAGATGCTATAAGTTTACTATGGAAACAATAGATCACAGCATTATATTTGATATGGAAAAATCAAAAACAGTATTGCCAACTAAAAACAGCTCCACTTTAAGACAAGAATACGAAGTACCTTAAACCCTTGTCACATGGAATAGGTTTCATGATTATTTAATCACTTGAGAGGCCAAATCAATTAAAATATCATCTGTTGATATAGATTTCTAGGATATTTTTTCAGCAATAATGAAGATTTTCTCAACTTCTATTGTCATGACCTGAATGATGACAGTAGAGAAACAAAGACAATCAGGATCAGATTCACATATTCCAGAGGGAAGTGGCTTCAGATTCTGTGTGGAGATGGAAAAAGCAAAAGTTCCTTCAGGCATTTTTCTGGAATCCATCAGATAAAGCTCAGGACTTACAAAGGTCTGGCAGTGTGGATTTGAGTCATCAAATAACAACCCAAGTATACAAAGCCTTCAGGCTTCAGGAATCTGGTATGAATTCATCTCTGGCTGTGACTACGCACATGTGGTGAAATGGTACTCCACTGGCAGGATTCAGATATTTAATTTCCAATGGTTCATGGAGAAGCCATTACGCAGTTTCAGTGCGACTGGAAAACAGCTAGCTTATGGGGAGAAAGGTCAGAGATTAGCCTGGAAAAATAGGTAAAGGCACTGAATACGGTCCCTAGTGGTCTGAACTTAAAATCTCAGGGGCAAAGTAGATCCTCCTAAGATTTTAAAGTAATAGAAAAATACAGTCAAATGTGTATTTTAGAAAAAAAACAAAGCAGGTTGGCAATACAAACAAGGGATTATTAAGAGGGTCGGTCTGGAAACAGGAACCATGTAAGAGCAACCTGCAAAAATTTTGACTTTAAGGAGTGACAGTATGAAGAGAAGGCAAAGTTGTAGGTATGGAGAACAGTAGACTAGAAAAATATCATATAGGTTACAGAGGAAGGAACTGAAGATGATGTTGAGGTTTTTTCACTTTGTGAGACTGATTAGATAATATGGTCTTTAATAGATTTGGAGAGATTCAATAATGAGAATCATTGCAAACAAATCCTACATTTTAGGGCTTCAAAGTTAACTCTAATAATGCACATTGATTAAAATTGAGGGCAGAAACTGAGTGAAAAATTCATGTGGATTTTATTTTAAATCCCTGTTCACCTTTTAGTGGCCTTTAAATCTTGCTAATAAAACTTAACATGACTGAGCTCCATCCCTCCCTCAATTTTAAAAAATGGGAAAATTATTTCTGACATTGTTATTGTGAAACCAAATGACATAATTATTCACATAATATCTTGTATTGAAGTAGAAGTTAAATAATAGTAGTATATTAGTATCCATAGTTCAAAAACTTCAATTTAAAAAGTGAGAAAGTTATTGAATGCAACTTTCAAAAACAATGCAATTTTAAAATCCTCAAATATCAATAAATTATTTTAAAGAGAATTATTTTGATCACCTAATCAAGGGAGAATTTTTTTCCTGAATTATAAGTGGACACAAAATAATTTGACAACAGCTATTTTCAGTAGAATTTAGTTTGAAAATGGAACTATCTCTTTGAATGTGAAAATCTTTGCAATTATGTAAAATGAGCTCAGTTGCTCCATCCCTTCCACCCCAAATTTCTCCTATTGTCCAAATGCTCATAAGAGCTTATGGTTACTAAACCCTAAAATTCAAGATATTCAGCTGTTAGATTCTTCTACTATCTACTTTATATCTTATTCATGCCTTACAATTTTCAAAAAATCAAATTAAAAAGTAAAGATATTTTACCTGCATTTCTTTATCTCCTCTATTTTTATATCTTTAACCAAGAGTCTTCTTTGGTCAAGTAGACAGTCTTTTCTAGTATTATTTATTGTTAAAAAAGAGTTGTCAGATCCCATAGACAGCTGGTATAAAGACAAAAATTTAATAGCTATACGCCACTCACCTACCTCTGTCATTTTTTCTCTCTTGTTCTCTCTCCTTCCTCCTTTTCCTGAATCTGATTTTTCTCTTAACTTGACATGGCTGAGAAGGGTTCTGTATTTTGTAAAATATTTTCATCTCTGTAGAAATATGAGCGTTGACTAGGTCTACAACTAATGCCTATTCCTTCCCTGTACCAAGAGATACAGAATTTAAACTGCACATTTGAAACCAGAGTTGATTTTCAGTTCAACACAATATATTAATTTTTGTCATGGAAGGTCTTCTGTTTGCCTTTTTACAAATACAGATGAATTTAACCATTTTCAAACATGAAACATAAGGCATTTCTGTGAGCACTTTCTATGTTTCATCTACTAAAATCTTACATCTACTGGACAGTTTGCAAGAAATAATCTGACAATCTTAAATCCTCCCAAATCCATCTAGATTTGTGCTAACACACATGATACAGTACATAGAGTTCAATGCCAAAGCACAGTACCTTGTTTTATCCATAATATTATACTGACAATAATAAAAATAAAAATAATTAAATAATAAATAATAAAAAATAATTATTGAAAGAAAAAGTGAAATATTTCATATAGCTGTAAAATCTTAGGCAAGTCACATATTCCTCTTGTCTAAGTTCCTTGTCTATAAATAGAGGTAAGAATAATACCTATATTAATAGTAATTATCAAATTACATTAGACAATACATACCAAGTGTTTGGCATAGTACATTTCATACAGAAAATCTTAATAAACAGCAATACTAATGACCGCCTCATTAATACTGTCCAGTGGAAAGACCATGAGAGGTAAATAAGTCATTTAAGTGTTTCTACCACCTATATTAAAAGAGTAAAACAGAATCAAGTGAAATTAATTTTAATAATACATTTGACCTATATATTAAAATACTATATCACCATATAATCAATATGAAAAATTATCAATGATTTAGTTTTCATTCTATTTTTATAACATTTCTACAAAATCCAGTGTATATTTTATATTTAGAGCACATCTCAATTCAGACTGGCCACATTTTAAAAACTCAGTTGTTATATGTGGATAATGTCTACCGATTGAGACAGATCTAGATGCCCATTAACACTGGACATGAGTGATGCATAACTCTAGGTGAATCAATCTTTTACAAAAGAATGCGAAGCCTCTAAAACGAACAAAAAGAAAAAAGCTCTCGGGACTGTTTTAGGAGCAAAGTAAGATCACAATGCTCTGACTACTTTCTTATGAAATGACTTAAACAATACAAGTAAGTGAATAATAAGAATATTACTTGAATTCAGAAAAATAATTATCCTCACATATTTAAAAGAATTGTGGGAAGTCTGCCCTTGCTTTAGAAAAAGTTATTTTAAAATTGGTAAACATACAGAATTGTGAAGTTAGCTTGATCCTCCTAGAGACAAAGGAGGCTCACAGTGTTTAAAACGTTCTCAACATTTTTAAGAATGCTTCTGTTCTCACTGTGCTAAAAGCACAAAAGCTCTCCTGGGGCCCACCCTAGGCTTGCCAGCTCAATGTACCCCCTTAGGTAGTTATAAAAAAGAAAAGAAAAGAAAATCCCTCCACTTTCTCTTCCTCACTACAAGAACTGATTTTGCAAGCTTTTACATGCTTTATTTCCTATTCATTTTCATCCTTGAGAGAGAAACTTGAAATATTTATTCACAGATTAGTATTCCTTTAAAATGCTTCTAGAGCTAAGGATTTGGTCAATGGCAAAAAAAAAAAAAAAAAGAGTGCCTGCAACAGTGTAATTATTATTCCTGAAATTGCATTTAAAAGTTATTTTCATAATTAAAGGAGTCCCCCGCAAAACCAAGCAAAGAACTAAGAGAATAAAGAAGCACAAAAACCCAAGCTAAGCAAGCCTGTCGAGCTGTGTTTGTGTATACATACTTAATTCTTCCATAAAACCCAACAACATTAATCATGTCTGTAAAATGATAACCAGAACGACAGCTCTCGCTCTGTGGTGGGCTGTACAAGGGAGCAGTTTCTCGCCATAACCTGCACTATAAGCAAACAACTGACGGGCAGCGGTCCTTTTGTCAGATTCTGACAAGTGAATCAATAAAAAGACACAGCAAAAGTTCAATCAGAACAGACACCACTAATACGGCTGGCCTTTTGGGACCCACAGAAGCGTGGAACTGCTTTTCCATGTTAATTTCTCTTCAATACCCCTAGGGGTTATCACCTTCTCTGGCCCCTGTTAATTAAAAACTGCCTCCTACTAAAGTTCCTTGGCAGGCATTTCCCTTGTGTCAGCCTTTTCTGCTGACTGCTAAAAAAAAAAAAAAAAGAATGGAGGAAGGAGGGTTCTGAAGCTAAGAATGCCATAATGCCAAAATTCTGCTTCTTTCCTCCCCAGACTGTGCACATAATCATATATTTTCATCATAGTCGCTTTTATTATAATTGCGAACTCACAAAAAACACCTCTGAACAATTAAAAATACCAGTGTATCAAAGTCAAATAAAGAAATGTAATCAATTAAATATCTAGGTAACCAATTCAGTAGGCAGATTAAGCAATATTGGCATGCTCTTCTTCCAGGGATTAGTTCTATTTCGAATTCATTGATTTCAGGAATTTTAATCATCTACACATTTCTATTTTTTTTTTATCAGCCTAGCATTCAATTTCTGCATTATTCCTCTACTGATAAATGTATCCCTACCTATTTTCTAAACCTCAATTCACAGTAGGATTAGCTCTGAGGACTAGGTTCCATTGTGTTTCCACGACAGCCTATAGAAAGAAATGCTTAGACTGAAAAAATGGTAGCTAGGTCCCTCTACTCACGTTCATGACAAGCGTAAAATCACCTATGCAGCCAGGTGGTCAGATTATTCCAAACTGGTTATTTGAGTAAACACGTTTTTATTTTAAACACGGTATAACATCCAAACAATACAAAAGCATGTATATTAAAAACTGAATGTCTCCTGGTTCACCGAGACTATCCTAGTCCCTCTACCATCATTAACCTTTACTAGAATGTAGATTCTCCAATGCATTTACAAGGACACACTACAAATATGTCTTCGCTCATGTTACTTACATAAACAGTCATAATGAATACTTTTTTCTATTTGCTTCATGACTTAATGTGTCCTAGAGTTGTATCTATGTAGACTGATTTTATTCCATTGAAATGCTAAATAGTATTCTATAATATGTATTTGCTAAAATCCACAATAATTCATTTGCTGGATATTTAAATTTCCTTTTACTTTACACATCACAAAGAATATTTCAATAAGTTATCTGTATGCATCTGGATAAAATGCCAAGTTTTTTCCCCTCAAAAGTGGAATTTTAGGCAGAAATTAACATTTCAAGCTTTGATAAATACTGCAAAATCGTTCTCCAGAAAGGTTTTACTAATGCCACTTCTAGTAACAGTTACACTCACCCATTTTCCCTATACCTTCTCCGACACTGCATGCTATCATTTATTTTATTATTTTCCTGGTTGTAGACTTTATTTAGGATCTGCATATTTTAATCTTAGTCATATAATCTCAGCCATATAATCTCTGCTACATGTACAAACTTCTGTTTTGCTATCAGTACCTAGAATAAAACACATTCCTCATCCTGAGCAACAGAAAAATATAGTAAACCACCAATTTTCTGCTGCTCCTGTCTTCTTTGCCATCAACCACAATTATAAAATTATCTTGGATTTTTATCCCAAATAATTATGTTTTTAATTACTTATCAATATTTTAAACATATTCTTAGGTTTTCTGTATTTTTTTAATTCACCATTGCTCTTTGCTTTCTCTTCCCTGAGCTGTTTTTATTACTAATTAAAACTTTGTTTCGAGATTTTTTTATACTTTGCAGGAGAGATAGTGACAGGCAAACATACTGAAACTATGGATGTGCAAAAGCGACTTTATTTTAATCTCATAATCAAGTGTTTATTTGATTAGATATAAAATATAGGCAAAAAATATCTTCGAGGTGATTACAAGATGGACAGATTGTGATATTTTAAGTTCTTATTCCCCTATAGAAACATCAAGTAAATAACTACAGACTGGCTAAAATAATTTTACGTGCGTTCTGAGAACTAGTCAAGTATCTACAGTGACCAAGCAAACACCCAATCAAGAGAAAGCAAAACAGAAATGGCAGGAAATGTTGTGGTCTCTTTGGTTGCCCCCTAACCTAACCCATTCTCTGCCTGGAGGGTATGACATTGTCGAAAGGAAACAGATAAATACCCAGTTCCTTCCCTTGGGGAGGAACGAAAAGTGGAAAACTCGTTTACAAAACCTTTTCTGGGAGATGCCCACGGATCTCATTTCTGTAATGCCTGATTCAGAGCTCAGACATGAAAGGCCACGTAGGGTGGATCTCAGGTTGGTAGTCATGGAAAGCTGTAGTTGAACCACAGCACAAGACAACTGCAGGGAGACTACAGACTCATGGATGCCTGAAGGCAAGACATTATAGGGTAGAGACTACAATAAAACATTAAGACCCCAAGAAGCAGCAAAGATGAGACTCTTGAGGAAATGAGAATATTTAAAAGCAGCCATATATATGAGATGACTGTTAAAAAACAAATGCACAGGCACACCCTGGTGGAGCAGCAGTTAGATCAACCACCTCCAAAGAACGCAGGCCACATGCCCCTGGGTTCGAGTCCTGAGTCCAAGGGGAAAACAACCAATGCAAACAACTGAAATGGAAATAAAGAACTTCTTCCTCCTCTCTCTTTCTGCCTGTCTGCCTATTTGACTCTTTCCTGCCTGTACCTTTTCTTTAAAAAAAGCATATAAAGAGGCCCAGGGAAGATACATACCCAGAAAAGACCCAGACCTTAAGTCTTCATGCCAGGCTGATTAGTGAAGAAGTGGCTGTTTTTTGAATGAACCATTTCTCAACAAAAGTTTACAAAGTACACATAGAATCACGGAAACACAGCCAATTCAAAGAAAAAAATACATCTCCAAAAAGTGACTTGTAAGATTACCAGAGAAGTATTTTTCAGCAAAAGCCCTGTACGCCAAAATGCCATAGAATGATATATTTAAGTACTAAGTAAAACAATGATCAATTGAGAGAATACTATATCTGGAAAAACTGTCCTTCAAAAAAATTTATTATTTTTTATTTATTCCTTTTTTTTTTTTTCATTTTGCCAATTCCTATTCTTATTTTTGAATGGCGTACCCTCTCAAAATTTTGAGTCTACTTATTAGAATTTTCAAAAATTTATTTTTTCCTTTTCCTTGAATCACATGTTTGCTCCAAACTAATTTATCTTATCTTGGTATTTTGATTCTACACTGCTGATTTTCCTTAAATACTTTATCTATTCACATATGTGAAAAGACGTTTAAGGCCAATTTGTACACATATGGCTGGTAGAGATTTTCTTTGCACTCTTCAAAGTTTTATTTCCCCAGGATATCTCTGTTGGGAGTGACCAAGATAACTGTCTGAAAATGCTTTCAAAGTGGTTTAACTCACTGATTGCTAGAATTACCTTTAGCACGTGGAGGCCTAAAGCAAACAGGTAGTTTTCCTTCCATTAGTTACTGAAATGAAGAGAGATTTCCTCTGGCAGTGGGGAAACCGAGTTCATTTTACCTTTCAAACGAATTGCCTGTCCTTTGTTCCTACTTCAGTCTTCATTGACAGTCCCGAGTCGCTCAAACGCTGGCTCTAATGCTCATACTAGGCACCATTGCTGCACATGATGGTCACATTCTATCACCTGTGGCTCTCAGTTTTAGCCTGAAGTCAAATACCCACGTGGGAGTAGAAGTATGCTTGGGGCATGGTTTTATTCAAAGTCTTGAATACATTTAAATACCTAACTATTCCAACACTTGTTCTGGAGGCACCCTTTCGTTCCTGTACTTCTCCTTCTGTTACCTTGCTCCTTACCTGAATCTCTCCTGTAGCTTTGTTCTGAGGATATTTTCATGCATTGTTTCCCTATCATTCTGATTTTGTTTGTTTAATGATCCAGTGATGGCACTGGGAAATAATTTCTAGTACTAAAAATTTAGTTCTTTATAATGTGTTTTTTTGCAGGAATTTGGGGATAATAATAGAGACAAAGGCAGAGATTTGAAAATTCTGGTTGTCTTGCAAGCAGATTGTTTTGGAAGTTGTTGGGAATTAGGAGAATATCACAGTGATCATAACTCAAATATAACTCACTCCAAGCATAATATGTCTGGCCAAATGCCTTACAATTTTATTCAGCAATAGAATATATGATATGGGTAGGTGACTATGATCTAACTGAAAGGTGAAAAATTGTTGTTTTCTGTACCACTAATAAATGTTTCCAACATTTTTCTGTAAATAAAATTATATATTTATATATTACTCTGATAGAAGGACTTAGTTCAAATTATTAAATTTATCAACACTAAAATACAAATGTGGGTGGACTTAAAAGTTATAGTAACAATTCAAATACACAGGAAAACAACATTGTTTTGCTATAATAAACTTACATTAACTGCTCAAGTTATGGTCAAGTTATGATATAATAAACTTAATGTTAGCTGCCCAAGGGATGGCAGGGACATTTTTATATGTTAGAGTGTGGTATGCTTCAAATTAAACCATGGCTATTGAGTAGTAGGCAAAATAATAGAAATAGTTCAATGTGAATATTTCAGGTACTGAAGAGTTTTTTTAAATAATGTAAGTACTTCTATCTTTATAAAAGTAAGTTATCTGAATAATATTTTCCTGTCGACAATAGCCAAAACTGAATGTTTGATCCATATATACACAAATCTTTATCACTAAATTTTTGTGTGCTTAATTAAACTAAATTCTTATGCTAGATCTGACATCCAAATGAGGCTTTACTGGATATTACTGTGTGTTTGGGAGGTCTTAGTGGCCAAGTATACTTGGAGATCAGAGTAAAGACTGGAATAAGATGCTCTGTCTTTCCAAAGAGAATATGATTTCCCTAGAATTAGGAGAATTAGGAGAGGTAAGTCTTTTGAGACAGAGCCTGAGTTGACCAAACACAAAGTCCATGTTCAAAGGTCAGGAACAACGCTGCAACAGGAGTACAATTTGAGGTAGGAGATGTGCAAAAACTAGATTGAAAATCAGCTTCATGACTCCAAAGGATGTGCTCTGGGTTAGGTAACTCGAGGGCTGGATTTCACATTTTTTGCCTACTGTTTCATTCTGATGAATGAACGGTGTCCCCTTTTGCTCTCAACATCTTCTAGTTTAGGGAAACTTCTCAGTTGTTACTACCTCTCTCATTCTATTAAATTATTTGTATGCATAATTGTCTGTTCTACTCAATTAAATGATTCCTGAGGTCAGGAGCTCTGACTTCTTCATGTGATGTCTCTCAAGTCTTACTATGAAGATCTGGACAAAAATGCATCATAGTTATTGCTAAACGTGTAAGTTTTCAGGTTACTTATACACATAACTAGGCTTTGCCATGTTTCTTTTTATTCATACACGCCTGTGATAGAAAAATAATAAGTAACCCATAGCTACTATTTGGGATATTATATGAATGACCTTATTTTATAGATGAGGAAACAGAGGTTCAGAGATGTTCCGAGATTCTACTTTTGCTAACTTAGGTATTATTGACAGAGTTTTAAGTATGATCCTCAAATATTCTGGTGTAAAGTTAAATTTGTATCTATTGTGCTGCCAATGGACATTGGTATATATTTTTTATATCTTTTTTTTTCCTGTTTGCAAAATCTGATAATAAATTTCACACATTTTTAGCCCATGAGCTCCAATATCCATACTGCTGCTACCTAAAAAATTTCTACCAGACTCTTGTCTTCAACCACTGTCTTGAAAAATATTTTAGAATATGCAGAATTATAACTCATACATTCATTACTAAGTGATGATTTGCAAGTTAAAAAATGACTGATATAAATATTTCACAATGTAAGTTTTCTGAGACCCTCCCCAGATAAAACCTCTTGAAGTTCAAATACACACAATACTGAATTCTTATGAACACTTTGATTCCTGTGTGTTGTTAAATCCCTATGTACTTGATTACATACTTCATCAATCATGCATTCAAAAATCACAAAAAAAACTCATAGTTTGTCTCTTTAAGAAAGCCTTAAACATTTGCTTTTTAAAGACTTATACTAGTTGTTAATTCTAAACTACGTTTATTAAATAAAGTAATTAACGTGGACTTAACAGAATAGTTGCAACTAACATTGAATGCACATTTTATTGAGTTGGAATAATTTTATTCTCACTAGTTTCTGGCCACAAAATAAATAAACAAACAAATAAATAAATGATCCTCTGTTGGCTAGAAGCTATGAAAATCTGAAAACTGCTGTGCCCTGGTAGAAAAGCAATGAGGTCAATTGCCTCCAAAGGAGTGTAGGTCATAGCTCCTGGTTTTGAGTCCTGGTAAAGTGGAGGAACAACCGGTGTGAGCAATTAAATAAAATAAAATTTAAAAACGTGTATGCCTTTTCTCTCTTTGTGCCTGCCTGCCTACTTGATGTCATTCCTGTCTGCACCTTTCCTTTAAAAAAAAGAAAAGAAAATTTAAAAACTATATTGCCCCTAGCACCTTCTTTTAAAAAATACATCCCAAAATAAATAACTTGATTACATTATAAAATCCTAGGGGTCTTGAGCTGTGTATGGACTTAACCTCTGTGAGTATTCTCAGTATCTATCAGAGACCGTTGTTGACTTACAGCATCTTTTATAAAAGGAATATTCAACTAGATTGAAATACCATTGAAGCAGATAGCCAATTCTATTTTATTGTATATTTGTATATTTTACAAGTGTCTAGTCAATTTAGTAAAATTAAGAAATTAGTTAAATAGCAGTCAACTCAGACAGTAGTCTGTCTTGTAAACATTCTCATAGCCCTAGCCTATTTCTGGATCTCTGATAGATATGACTGAAACTCAACTTAATTATGAATTTACTTGGAAAGCTTCTGAGCAAACTGACCTTTCCTGAAATATAATTTCAAATTGTATCATGGATGCAACTGTATTTCTATCTCTAGACCAGTCAATATATAAATTTCGATATGCCAATTATCTTTAAAAAATTCATACCATGTACTTTACTGTTTTAAATATGAAGTTCAAATCACGTAAATCTTTAATGAATATCTGAAAATCAACAATCAGGAGGAAACAATTTCAGAAACAATGTATCACAGAGAGTAACCTTTGAAGTTTACTTAATTTCACCTCAAGAACAGTAAATTATTTTTGACATGAAAAAACACATGAAAGATGATGTGTATCAGAAAAACTTTACCACTAGGTAAGTACAGCATATTGTTCACCTTTAATATGTTTAGAGTTATTATAATACCACATAGAAATGTGTTGTCTTTGCTAAAGTTTCATATTTTAGGCAGAATGGAAAAACAAAATTCATTTGCCCTCCTCTGACAACTAGCTTCTTTGTCTAATTTCCGTTTGTTTCTTTGGCAGCTAAAACACCTTGAAATTACCTTCTCCAGCATGGAAGAATGATTTTTTTTTTCCTACCTCTAGCTGTCAGAGTGATTAGAATTTTAATTAGCAGAGTAGAGTGCAGAGAGGAAAATGACTGGAGGAAAAAAAAAGCACACAAAAGATTCTCAATTGGAGGAGAAACAAAAGGACCAGGAAGATGCCTCACAGCTTGATTGCTCCATCCGTGTTCGCCTTGGATCCTGGATGGCTGAGACCTAGCACACTGTCAGGCTTTAGCCCCATGCCAGCACAGGGTGGCCAAGGCACCACTCAAAGTCATTCCTACTTTTCATTCAAACTAAAGCAAGGCTCTTAAAGTCCTGGAGCAGCTCTATTTCAATGCCAATGTCAACCTTTTCAATTTACTTTTAGAAATCTACTGTGAATCATTAGTCCCACCACAAAAGTAACCACCACATATTCAAATAAATACTCTTAGTGTGTGATAACACTCTAAAGTTTCAGACGAATTTCTTCATACATAGTGTGAGACACACAGGCATCTTTTATTATGGAAACACTCCGGAAATAGAAAAAATATTTTGTGGAATGTGCCATTAATTGTCTGATTAGCAGTCAGAATATTGCCAAAATTTCTAAGAAAAAACAAAATCATCTAAAATTATGAGTTACACCTATCCTCTATCATCTAAATTACCATATAGTTATTATATATGTGTTATGTGCTAGAATAGTGCTTAATAGCACTATATATATAGGCATACACGCATATATGTATATATATACTTGTATATATGTGTGAATACATATGTATATACATATTTTTTGCTGTTGTTATTGTTATGGAAGTAGTTGTGAAAAGCCATAAAATATCAGAGTCCTGTGGCTTTATCCTGGCTCTGTCAATGCTGGCTATATGAATTTGAGAAGCTTTATAAACCCTCAGTCTCAGTTTATTATCTATTAAAAATGAGGACCATAAAATATCTACCATGAAGATATCATGGAGATTTCTGAGACAATGGAGATATATATATATATAGTTATTATAATAATATTAAACACAAATAACTGACAATGTATTTTAAGCAGGGCAAAGCTTTAACTTGAGCTATGAAATATAAAATATTTTGTGGGGCAAAATGGGTGGTGGTTATATCAGAAATAACCAAAACCCCAAAAGGGCAGGGCATAATTTGAGGGTAATGGTAATCTAAGATATATGGAGATCATGAAAACATAATTTATGTAGTAGGCTAGGATGAGAATCTAATATACCCTGAATTTTATGCCTCTGTGCTTAGGACTCCAGGCTGTGGACAATAGAATATCTTGAAGAAGGACATGACACAGTCTTGTGACCCAGTAATACTATCTTTTATCATTGTGAATTACAGACAAAAGGCAAGGAAAAATTAATAATCAGAACAAGAGAAAATGGAGATCTGGTATGGGCAACTGGCATTAAAAGAAAAATTTAAAAAGGACAATCAGAGATGATTTATGACCAGAAAAACAAGATTTGGCTTAACACTGGATGAAAAACAAAAGAGAAGGAAGTTAATGACAACACTTCAACTCTAGGAGAACTGAAAAATGTGATACTCTATGTAACCATAGTGGGTATTGCAATTTTCAAAACAAAAAGAAAATTTTGAAGGAAGGACCAGAAATCTTTTGGTTTACATTTGCAGAATGGAGTTATATAAAAATCATTTAATGAATATTGTTCCAAATAAATTGCTGCAAGTGGGATATAGGTTTCCCCTTGAAACTTAGTTAATTTATGCCATTTAATCCCTATTTTACTGGACTCATTTTTAATTGATTACTAAGAACCACTCAAGGCACTGGGATATTTCAGCTTAATTTTCTAGTTGAATAATGTATAATATTTCATTATTTTTAAGATAAACTAATCTATTAGTAGTCTTCTTGCAAAATTTATAATTTAATATGGTGCAATTAGTTTTAATATTGAGTGTAGGATTAATTTGGAATTGATGTATTTAGAATGTTACAAAGTTCCATATATTTATACTCCATCACAGGAAAGTAATTAAAAATAGATGTTACAAAGACCAGCGCATAGCCACCTATCCATAATTATGCTATTTCCTATTATAGGTATATATAACTCAAAGTCCATTTTGAATCCAGTTTGTGTTTCAATGTTAAGTGCCAGGCTCAAGAGTTAAAACCAGAAAGCTTTCAACAAATGGATCATTGTCCAAGCTCTAGTAAATCTGCTACTGGTGTAACAAATTGGTTTGCTGACCTTTTGTCCAGTAACATAACGCATGACATATTTGCAATTTATGGAAATCAATCCATAGAGAATTTTAGTTTCATGTAATTATAGACCAGTACAAGATCTACATAAAGGTGAAGAAAAAGATCTTTAGGAAAGTAACAGTACACTGTTGATAAAAACTAAAAAGCAAAGTTCAAACCAGTGATCCATGCAATGCATCTTTAAATACTAGTAAGAGGCCAATGATTATAGTTAAAATCAGTTACCAGCTGTGTTTTATTGCATACACTTTAAAAATCACCATGGAAAATGCAACCCGACACTCAAGAATGTAGGGGAGGGGGTGGGGAAATCACAAGACTAAATCTTTCACCTAGTTACAAATTGTAATAGTGTTGGCATTTTCCATCTGTTTTTCTTAAGTGCTGTTTTTAACAGGTAGCACCAACCCATTTAGATTCTTTCCAGCAGTAGCCCATCCTCCAACTGAATAATCTTCCTCTAACTGAATAGTACCAACTCAGCTTTCAGCAGATCCCACTTCAAAAAAAATACAATAAAAAATAGCAAAATTAAAAAAAAAAAAAAGTAACACATTGGACAAACTACTCAAATTCTCTGTGCATATATTAGGATTTTGACATATTCTGAGGATTAAATATGATAAGCAGTTTATAGTGCTTTGAGTGGTATCTGATATATACCAAGCTCTCAAACAACATTAACAAGTTTGATCATCATTATCATCAATTTTATAAGAGGAAAGAATAGAGAGAAAAACTATTGGTTTCCTGGCTCCCACTGGCTGCAGTTTGCCTCTCAGTGAGTTAATTTCCCTGAACATCTGGGTTGGTTACCTCAGGTAGCCAGGCAAGCCTCTGGAAGTTGCTAGAAAAGCAAGCTCTTATAACCAATAGTGTGGCTAAAAGAGGCTTGTTATACTTTTTCTATTTCCTGAGAAATGCCAGACTCTCTCCTGATTGTGGGCATCACAGTCATAGCTCCCATGTCTAGAAACTTCTCCTTGTTGTTGGCTGACTTCAATTCATACTCATGTTTCAGATGAAAGTCTTTTTTTTTTTTTTTTTTACAGTAAAGATTCAGGCAGGCAGGAATGAAGGTGACTAGGCAGGTAGGAAGAGAGAGGAAGAAGAAACTTTATTTTATTTATTCAGTTGTTCATCATCACTGGTAGTTTCTTCTAGTTGCCTTTCATGTCCCTAGTTCCAAACTACATTTATTAAAAGCAAAAACAGATGCAGATGGATCTGACACATTCTCTGAACATATCAACTAAGAAGATGGTGTGCTGACAAACTCATGTAGAAATACATAAAAATACCATCAGTTTGCTTTTCCAAGACGGAAATTCTCTAGTTTTTAGTATTCAACAAGAAATAAATGTGGAGAACTAGAAACATATTGTATGTCTAAATATAGCACGAAATATGAACCCCCAACTGCACTAGAATCACCAGGAAAGCTATATCCCGCCTGACTTATTCCAGCCATTCTGATGTAAATGGTCTAATATTAGATCAGCCAGTTGCAGTTTTCTGGTTGCAAACCATGAGTAGCAGGAATAAGAGTCTATCGAGTTTATTTAACTGTTATTTAGGTATTTGTTAAGGTATATTAAGTAAGAATCATGTGAATTCTTGAAAAGATCTTTCAGATACAAGAATTCTGTGAATTTCCCAATGTTGTAGAAGGCAATGGAGGATAATGTTTAAGAAGTTGGGACTTAGAACAACTGGACTTTGAGTTTCATCTCTGCTGCTTAGCAGTTTTAGAATTTGAGAAAATGTCCATCTGTAAAAATGGATATAATAATATCTACCTTATGAAGTGTCTGACAGGTTTTGTGTGTTAATGAAGTAGAATATATAGCCTTTGCTCAGCAACTGACAGATTCCTTGTTCAGATCCATGCTCCTTCAGAGAGATATCTGTGTAATCCTTAAGCACTTCTAAAAACAAAACAAAATTCTCCCCAAAATCCTAAAATAAACAAAGCTTATCAACAGAACTAAGATGTAAAATGTGTGATCAGAACAGAACATTAGTCGAAATCAAGCTATCATTTTCATGATGCACTCATTTATTCAAAAGCAAATTAATCATCAGCTTACCTATTTCTAAAATATACCATTTTGATCTAGAATGAATTGTATATAGTGAAAGAAAATTAAAATCAATTTATTCTAATTCTGAAGTTCAGATATTAAAAGATCTGCTTTTCTCTGCCTGAGTGGTTCAAAGAACCGTGAAGAGCAACTTTTCCCAAAGAAAACCATTCATGTTATAACCCTCCTTTCACAAAGTAAAGACAAAGATGCTAGATCAAACTTGATTAAAATTCTGACAACATGGAGATGGTTGCATAGACGCGAACCCTGGATGTTAAATGAATAGTTTTTGTTATGTCAACAAAAGATCTCCTTGGTCATCATCTTTTAAAAGTTACAACTGGAGTGGGAGGTATGCTATCCATTTCTCCAGACTCTAAAAATATTTCCTTACAGAACAGTCTTTCTGTAAGACAGATCTGTTTGCTTCAGTCCCCCCCTGCTCTATGCCTCACGTGGGAGTACTTGCAAATAGAGCGCCTGGAGGGATCAACACAGTTTTCTAAAGCAAACATAACACAAGTGCTATTCATGGGTTACACACTCCACAGCTGTAATACGAAATGTGTAGGAGCAGCCCCTAATGGCATTCAAATCATGTACTAACAGTTCTCAAGTGTCAGGTGTTTTTCATTTTCTAGCTAGAGGAAGAGATATTCATGTGCTGATTTCCTACACTGCACAGCTTTGTAACCCCTGCAGAGTAAAGGCACACTGTGTTTCTGAGTCTCTATTATGTCCTATGAATGCCACAGTTAGAGGCCGGAAAGGACATGTGATCCCAGTTTAGATCCTTTTTTTTTTTTTTTTTTTTTTCCCCATCATCTTCATTTCAGTGGCATGGATTTTGTGTGTATGCATGGAATTGAAAATTCATAGAGCATGTACCAATGTTAAATTTCACATAAAAGATGGCAGACACATATTTTTCTATCTGGGTATAATTTAATACTTCTGTACACACTTTGATCTTATTGAAGGTTTGCATTTTCAAAACGGCCTCACGTGGTGCCCCAGATGGCTTCCTGTCAAACCCAAGCATCAAGCTCACTATAAATAGTGCGGGTGCTCACTGGAACAATGAGCTTCGCATTATACATGCTGAGGAAATTAAGATACATTTTGTTTATTAAAATGTATTTTCTTGAAATGTGACTTAATCATAGAATGTAACGGAGAATATTGTATTTTAAAGACTACCAAAAGCACATTTGTTATGTTGTATCAATAATTTCAACCTAGAGTGAAAGAAGATACGTGAAGCTTTATTTGCAGTTGGGTATTAACCATTAGAATATTACCTAAATATCTGGGTTTCAGTAAAATTTTAAACATATTTTACCAATCACTCTCTCCATTATATTTTCCTGTATTTTTCGAAGTTTTTCAGTCCATTTGTTCCAAATGCATTTGTATTAACCTCATTAGGAACAGTGCTTTGTAAACAAAAATCTTGATATGAAGGAGACTTATGGTCTCTTTAAAGACATTTATCTTAATTTCAGAAGGTGATTGTAACTTTAGGTTAAAAAAAATAGTTTCTTTCCTTGCTGAATTTTAAACAGCTCCTTAATGGGAAATGAACAAAATCATTTGTTGCCTGAACATAACATGTGCCTACATATGTACTACTTTGTTTTCAACTAAACATACATAAAAGGAAAGCATTTCACAGGATTTTGAGAAAGTGTTGAGTCAAACATGTGAAGAGTAGCTACAAAGAACACAATTTTAGCTAAAAATTATTTATTCAGATGACAACAGGAACTTTGCAGGATAAATGACAAACTTAGTTGTTGATTTATAGCCCCCTGTAATCAATGTCTCTGCTTGCAGTCCTTGTTCTTTAGGCCCACACACTCTGGATCCCTTGGGAGTTGCCTAAAGACACAAGTACAGAATAATCAAGAACTCTGAAAGTGATAGCTGCATAATACCTGCATCTTATAAACAGCTTCAGTAATAAAGGTAGTAAAAATCAGAACAAGATGAAAAAACATTAATGTTATTTAGATGTCTAAAATAATTAAAATCTGTATCTTGTGAAGAGAGAAAGAATGAATTTGGTAAGGTCTAACATAGCATATTCTTGACATTTAAATTATAATGTGAACACAGTATAAGGAGACAAATTGAAGAGTTCCTCTTCGCTTCCCTGTCCCCTGTTGGCCTAAACACAGCTGTCAGGAAGGAAGAGGATACAGCATATAGTGACATCTCCCAACTCTGTCCCTTTCTAGCTTTGAAATCTTAGGCATATTAATCGAACTTCCCAGAACTGTTTCTTCACACATACAGATAATTAAGATACAGGCCTGCCTATGAATACTTACATGCCAACAAATTGGAAAAGCTAAAGAAAATCAGCACATTCCTAGAAATATGTAACCTAACAAGACCTAATCACAAATAAATAGATGATCTGAACAAACCAATTACTAGTAATGCAATTAAATAGGTAATCAAAAACCTCCCAGCAAACAGAAGTCATAAGACAGCTTCACTGATGAATTCTAGCAAATATTCAAAGATGGTACAATCCTGCTCATATTCTTCCAAAAAACAGAAGAGGAGGAAATTCTTCCAAATTCATTTTCCCATGCTGCAATTTTCCTGTTTCCAAAACCAGATAAGGATGCCAGAAGAAAATTATAGGCGATATCCCTGATGAACATGGATATTAAAATATTCAACAAAATATACTAAGAAATCAAATTTTAACTATGCTCTTTAAAAGGATCATACATCATAATGAAATGGGATTTATTCCCGGTATACAAGGATGGTTTAACATCTGCAAATCAGTCAGTATAATAAAGCATGTTAACAAAATGGAAGATAAAACTCATATAATCATCTCAAGAGATTTAGAAAAAGCAATTTACAAAATTCAGCATTCATTTATCATAAAAACTCTCAACAAATTGGCTATAGAGGAACTGTACCTCAGAATCACAAAGGCTATCTACAACTATTTAACAACTAACATATACAATGGAGAAAAGCAAAAGCTTTTACTAAGACCAGAAAGAAGACAAGGATGCTTACCCTTTCCACTTTTATTCAAGGTAGTACTGGAAGTATTAGCATTACAATTAGACAAGGAAAGGAAACAAAAGTATACAAATTTGAAAAGAAAAAGTAAAAATGTCAGTGTTTACAGATGATTATACTACATATACTCCATCAAATAATATAGTAACATATATATATATATGATTAGGGGATAATATACAAAATATATTTTAAAAACTCGCTTATAGCAAAAACAAGCAAATAATCTACTTAAAAGTGGGCAGAAGCTCTGAAGAAACATTTTTCCAAAGAAAACGGTCAATGAGCACATATAAAGATATTCAACATCATTAATCATCAGGGAATACAAATCAAAATCACAATGAAATATTACTTCACATCTTTCAAAATGACTATTATCAAAAAGACAAAAAATATCAAATGTCCCAGAGGATGTGGAAAAACGGGATTCTTCACACACTATTGCTGGAATGTAAATTGATGCAACCACTTTAGAAAACAGCAAGGAGGGGCCTCAAAAAATTTAAAATAGAAATATTGTATGATCCAGCAGTTCCACTTATCCAAAGAAAATGAAAACACTAACTTGAAAATATAGATATATGCCCATGTTTATTGTGGCATTCACAATAGCCAAAATATGGAAAAAAACCTATGTTTCCACAAATGGATGAATGGATAAAGAAAAGGTGCTATGTATATTTACATAGATATATAATAACAGTCCACCATAATATGCATCATATATGTATTATGGGATATTTATCCAGCCTTAAATAAGATTAAGATCTTGCCATTTGTGACAAAGTTAATCTTTAGAGCACTATGCTAAGTGCAGTGAATCATACAGAAAGACAAATATCATGATCTCTCTAACTCTCCTATATATAGAATCTAAAACAAGGAAACCACCCCCGCCCAAACAGGCTCACAGATATATAGAAAACAGATTGGTGGATGCCAACCAGGAGTGAGAAGGGAGATAAGTTGGGGAGAGGCATAAAGGAGTTCAATAAAAGAATAATATATGCTATGACAGCACTCAGAGATTGGTAAAATATGTGTTTCCATATTTTTTACACAAACATTATTTAACATTCATGCTATATGCTAATATAAAATGTAACTAGTTATATCAATTTTATAATTAAACAGATTTAATATATAATGACATAATAATATGTGTGTGTACAAGAAACAGAATGAAATAGTACCATTCAAGGAGTCATGAAATGAGGCAGGTGTACAGGTGAAGTCCCCCACGCTAAAGTAGAACTCAAATGGAGTTTGCACAATGAAAGTCTGCACTACAAAATTCTGCATAGTTTAATAACTTCTATGTGACATGGATGCTGTCACATTGAAGAGAAGCACATGAAAGGAAAAGTCTTAGAATATAGTGTCACTCATTGGGAAGGTACAAGAAAAGACTCAGGTGACTATCTGACAAGATTAGTCACATATTTATTCAGTCAACAAAAACAATGTTATAGCACATAATATGTATCTGCCATTATATTAGGTGGTATTGATACAGAGTATCAAGGAAACCACTAAGAATTATAGCTATAAGAGTTGAATAAAAGATTAAAGAAAAGTCTAAGAACTGGCTCTACTGACCACACCAAGAAAACATGGCAGGGAACACAGAATGGATATGAGGTAGTGCCCTGGGACAGCCATAGTTGGCCTACCGATAATTAGTGTGAAAGCCTCTCAATACAGAAGCTTATAATGGAGTCTCCAAGCTCTGAATTCCCCACTTGGCACACAGCAGCATGAGAGAGTGCACTTGGGGGCACCTTATGGATTCAGATACCACAGTGGGCAAATAAAATCTCAAATTTTAAGTATAAGTTTTATGAGGTACAAGGAAGAAATTTTTGGAAACATTTTTATAATTATTGAAAAACTTTCCCAGAATCTCTCTTCTCAATATGCTGATAACATCACGATCAGCATTATACAGGTAATGACTGATGAAAAATAATGATTTTCCCTGGTTAGCCTAAGCTGGGGATAGAAAAGGAAATGAAAATCTTTGTAAATACATTCAGGAGTCCTGTTTAGGAAATTAAGAAAGAAAGAAAAAGGAAGACACATACTTATACTTACCACCTGGTTGCAAAAACTGATATAGTGTATGCAGTGTATCTAGCACAAAATAGTTAAAAAATATATGACTATTATGAATTAAATGAACAAATAAATTTTCCCTTTGACAGTTATGTTAGACTATCACAGAACTGATCAGAGAGGAGAGTCACCCTAAAGATTACTTAAGTGTAACTTCATTAAAGAATGTGACTTACTGAATAAAATACTTTATTACTCATTATGGTCAGAAGTAAACTGTTCAAAGGGGGTGAATTTTATATACCAGAAATTCTTCATGAATAAACCTGGTTAGGAGAGCAGTAAAAGTGTTCTACAAATTCTTGTCTTGAACCAAGGAAGGAAAAGAAAGGGTGATTCAGGAGAACTGGGGTCTTCAATCATCACAGGATTTTAGTCAGGGTTTGCTTCCTTATGTACAGTAATATGTACATCGCCATTTATTCATATATTATATTTTAAAATAATAAACAATCATTTCTATCACTCCTATGACTAATTTCCAGCACTATCATCATCACCACCAAAATTCTCAAAGTCCTTTCCAAACAGAACTGTTGATTCAACAATCCATACCAGAATTATCATGGAAGTATAGAACTAGATAGCTTTATTAAAGCTAATCCAACTAGTTTCCAAGAAAACAAGTAAGGAACTGATATGGTAGATAAGAAGTCAAAATTAAGGGAACTGAAAGTCCTTGATAACACCTACTCCACTTAATCAAAACAGATTTTTTTTAATATATTAGAATTTGTATAGGATTATATTTGATAAACTGCTTTTCTAAATTAAAAGAGTTTAAAAATTATCAACCATGTTTCACTTTTCACACTACAGATGCCTAAACAAACTCAAAAAGTTAGATGGCATCCCTAAATTTTTAGTGATGTTAAGTGGAAGACACGATACAATCCTAGTCTGACACTCTGGATTCAATCGTAGTTTATCTATAACCACAGTATCTTTTCACCTTTTCCTTCCATATAAGAGTAAATATCTACATTTCTTATAATAATATTTAAATTATTTTCCTAAGCACTCAAACTCAAAGCCTGAATGTCAATGCACTAATCAGAGTTTCCTACTATTTCTTAGCAGTCCTTTATTTCTATCCTAAAGGTAAGATACAGATTAAACAAAAAGTAAATGAAGACTTGTGGCTCGCTAATGGATGGTATTGCTTCCCTGCTGGCCCCCTCCATTCTCAGACCCAGAGAGATGATGATAGGATATTCAAGAAGAAAAGATATTTGCTGGCTCTCCACTGGCTCAGTTGATGCTAGTCAAGGAAGCAGTCCTTTTCTGAAGGTTGGGTATGTCCAAAAAACTCTTGGCTCAGAGTTTCTCAACTAAAAGCATTTATTCATTTAATTAGGAGGTTCATAGAAAAGGCGAAATAGCTAGAAGCTTTATACTATTGTTCCCAGATGTCAGACTTCTGCAAAGGGTGGAGGACTTATATTCCATATGTTTAGTGAGCCCTCTCCCACCTAATGTCTCTTTTCTTTGATTTCCTTGCCTTAACAGATGATTCTACCTACACCATAGAATTTTGGGTTGGGGATGTCGTCTCAGTCTCCAATTTATGCCTCAAACTCACAAAACATTAATGACCTAGCTGTCTGGCTTAAATATTTCAGACATAAACATATTTTCTTCTCTTATGTGCATGTGTTCTCATCATTATCTTCTGACTTTACAGCCTTTGCCAATTTAATATAATCCAGTTTGATAATGAATATTCCCACAGTGTACCTAAAAGATTGGTGGAACAGTTAATGACATGTATATTTGAGGTGCATATTTGAGGGTAGGGGTGAAACGGAACTCTGATAGAGTCTCTCTTCCCAAATGCCTTCGTACAATCCATTTTTCATTCCTTAGTCATACATGTCTGAGACCTGTGCGTCTCCATGGCAGATGCTCTCTCAAAGCACCTTTTTTTTCCTGTGCCATGACAACCCGCTCTGCAAGAACTTATCACAGTCTGTCAAAACTGCTGCCACAGCTTCCTGTTTCCTCTGCTTCTCTTCTCTCTCCTTACAGTCATTTCCTAAATACTTGCATCATCTTTGTGTAGCTAAATCTGACCTACCTTCCAGGTCAAACAAAATATGACCTTCCCCCAAGTCTTCCATCTTCCTAGAAGCAGCTGCACTTTCTCTTGGGTGGACACAGAAATGTGTCCACTGGATATTCATAAAGATTTGTTTGTTTGTTTGAATTGTTGGAATTGGTGAGACAAACTGCTCATGAAGATGATTAGCATCATACGGCATTTTAAGTGGATACTTGTAATACTTGAGGACTCATATTAACATGAGAAGGTGGCTATCAAATTTGCCTGGAGTTGAATGGAAAACCTCTAAGGTTAACTTCCTAGAAAGAGCCTCCCTGAATGAAAGACATTGCCCACATGTAGGGATTAGTCTTTGGTATGGGTTGAATTGTGACACCTACATTCAGATGCTGAAGTCCAAATCCTCAGTACCTCAGAATATGACCTCATTTGGAAATAGTGTCTTTGTTGATGTAATTGAATTAAGATGAGGCCATTAAAGTGGGCCCTACTTCAACATGACTGGTATTCTTATAAAGAGAGGAAATTTAGACATAGGGACAGAGAGAAAATGTTGAGAACACACCCAAGGAGGAAGTCAGTCATCTATGAACTAAAGAGAGAGGCTTGAAAAAGATCACAGCCCTCCCAAGAAACCAGACTGATTAAGGCCTTGATTTCAGACTTGTAGCCTATCAGGCAGTGAGACAATACATTTCTATTGCTCCAACTGCCCAGTCTGTGGTACTTGGAAAACTAATACTGCCCTCATCCTTAAACATTCAGAAATCACATCTTTTTACGGTCTTTCTGTATTTAGTGTCAGGGATGCTAATTCACATTCACACACACACACACACACACACACACACACACACGAGTTGAAGTTTAAAGCCAAAATACTGCTTCATTAAGAACAATAATAACTAAAATTGTTGATGGGACCAAATAACTTTGTTCTCTGGCCAAGCACATTCTCTTGGAGCCTAATCATCATCACTAAATTTTAGAATGAGCATTAACTCATAGCAAGTAATAATCAATAGGATTCCAGAATAGTCACATTGCCTGGTATACTCCAGTTGTTCAATTTATATTGCATGAATGATTTCTCTGGATTTTAATTTCCTTTTAACAAGAAGGAGAAAATCAAAAGAGCTGATTGCATATTCTGTGTCTTCTAAATGTGGCTTTAATTGCTTCAGGTGTATCTCATAGAGTTAAATAGAATTATCTTCAAATATGCTTTTTTTTTGTTCCCTAGGATCTTACTTGGCAAAGTATGTTGGCCTCCTTGGGGAAAAACACCCCCAAGAACAACAACAACTACTAAACTACTGATATGCTTGTGTCTGAGAAAGAACTCTTTTGTTCTTTAGTGCAAACTTTTGAAGCAATATTGTACATTATCTAATGCCAGATAGGTCTTCCTTATTTCTTCAGCTTAGGTGAAAATGAGCTACAAAGAGTGCCAAAGGGCTAGTAACATAAACTATAAAAAGTCAATAAAATAGCATTTTCGACTTAAGAGTTCAGATGCTAACTTTCAATGTAGAATCCTTAACGACCTAAAATATATAACACTAACTTTTTCCAGAGATAGAATCTTTAGGTAATAACTGCTAATTTTGGAGCATACCACATGCAAGTACTTGACATAGATTATCTCCATTCTCAGAACAGTCATGCAAATAGGAACTAGTACTAACATTTTACTATTGAATAGTTTCAGAGAAGCCTACGGTCTTGCCCACGGTTATATCGGTATAAGGTTATTGAATAAGATTCTGAAAACAGATCTATTTTAATTCATTCTCCTCTGCCACATTACCTCCTTATATCAGTGGTAGGTAAAGTTGGTCTTTTTAATATAATCCTCCCTTTCATATATAGAAAAATAAAGCTGAGAGGGACAGGGATATAACCCTTTCCCAGAATAATGCCATATACATGGAAGAAAAAATGATTGTTGCTGCAAGATGATTACTGGGTTTTTTTAAAATTATTTTAGAGTTCGCATTAATTACACATGTTTACAGATGCTATGCCTATTTAGTTGTTCTCAAACACCTCGCACAATCCTCATTCATAAGTTCCAGATAAGAAAATAATTGAGTACTATACAATAGTGTCAAAACCATTAGTTTTCAGTCATTAGACTAAACACATTATAAAGTAATAAATATTAGAATTCTTTACAAAGTAAAATTAATTACTGGAAAAATGTGGCAAAAAAGAAGCTGAAAAGTAAAACAAGCTATGTATTTTATTTAATGATTTTGACTGATGCTTGCAGAAGTGAAAATTTAAGTAACAGCTTGGACTAATTTTGATAAGGGCTCAGGATTAATTTACTACATTAGGAGTATATATTATATCAGTATTTAATTTATCTACTTTTTAAAAAAAGTATTTGAAAGAGAGCCCCAAGAAGGAAAAGAGAATGATTAAAATTAATAATATTCTGAAGAGAGTAAGCTGACTATCCAGGGTGAAAGTCAGCTATGAAATGGCTTAGTAAGTGACTTCAAATACAGAATTATTTTTATTGTGGTAACTTATTTTGCACATTAAAATAAACTATGTATAAGTTCTCCACTCCTCAGATATATGTTAACACATCCTGTCCTCCACCAAATCACCAAGTGCTCTTCCCCATTGTCCAGTGGGCTCCGCCACCACTCGCTTCCCTATTGGTCACCTCAGTTCTATTGCCAGTGTCCAAGGACTGGTTTTGTTTCATCTGTTCCTTTATTCTGTCTATTCATGTTCTACCTATGAGTGAGGTCATCTGATATCTTCCTTCTTTTGACTTATTTCATTTGGCATCATCCCCTCTAGATCCATCTATGCTGGTTCAAGCGACAGGATTTCGTCTCCTCTATGGGCTGTGTAATATTCCATTGTATATATGTACCTTCTTTGTACATATGTATCTTCTTTATCCATTCATCTGATGTTGGGCTCTTAGGTAATTTCCAGTTCTTAGCTATTGTGAATAGGTGCACTAAACATGGGGGTGCATAAATCTCAAATACAAAAACTTTTATTAAAGGGCTGGTATTTGTTTCTTAAGAGTGCAAATCAAGGCAAAACTGACTTGAACAGTGAGAATTTAACAAACAACAAAGGTAACCCTTCTTTCCAGAAATTTCCCTCCTGTCTTTTACCAGTCTCCAGAAAAGTAATCATTTCTATCACTGTAGATTAGTTTATATCTTCTTAAACTTTATTTAAATAGAAAGCTTAATCATCATGTATACCTATGTCATTTTTATCTCCAGATATAAAAGTTGTATCCATCAGGCCTATCATGAAACGTTATTTTCTTTTCCAATATCTCCCATTCTATGAACCAGAGTTCCCAGAATATCTATAGTGCTAGGAAAACCTGATTGGATCTGAAATTCCAATCATCTGCCTGAAAAATCAGAGTCCTACATAGATATCAAGAACTTATTTTACTGGGTCCATAGGTCCATGCCATCTTCAGAAGGATAATTATTCTTGGTTCCAAGCGACTTGTGACAAAATCAGAATATAGGTTTGACAGCTTAACTGCTGGGTTGAAATTTTCTCTCTTCATTTATTCTTTTTCTGCCTCCCTTTAATGGGGTTGTCAAAACTGGCTAACTGCTGAAATCATTCTAAAGGCTCCTTCTCTCTATTTAGTAACAGTTCCTCCTCAGTTATTTTAGCCCCAGTTTACTACACTTTCTTGTGATTCCCTCTTCACACCTTTTATAAACTGTTTTTCATAAAAAAAGACAATAATAGCAACAAACTAAAGTTAACCCAGTTTGAATGTGCTTTCTGTGTTTGATTTCTTCATGTATAAACAGTTATTCATCTTTTTCTTATGACTACTAATGGATTAATGCATATACATGGTGCTTAAAACAGGGCTGGGTGGGAAGTAAATACTCAGTGGGTGTTAATGACTGAGATGAGAAGACTGTCAAATGACCTGTTACTTTCACCTTCCTACCCGGGCTGATTCTATCCCTCCGTGTCACACCTCCTCTGCTGGTTTGGAATAGTTTCTTTCGATAAAGTGGGAAAGGGAGAGGATTCTTCTTCCCTGTATTATGCTGTTATGGTGACTAAGGTCAAGACAGATCCTTATTTTCATTCTGAAGCACAGTGATTCCTTCCAAAGATACCCACTGTGCTAGAGTGACTAGATCCAAGGAGCCCTTCAGTGTCAATTCTGTGATGTGTCATTAAACAAGCAATGTCAATCTAGCCAATCACACTGACACCAGACCACTTTTATGTTCTGTGTTAGTTTGCTAAGGATTTCCTAACAAAGCACCATGGACTTTGTGACTTAGACAGCAGAAATTTCCTTTCTCTCAACTCTGGAGTTTGAAAGTCCAAAATCAAGGTGGCAGTAGGGTTGGTTTCCCCTGAAGCTTCTCTCCTTGACTGGCTGATGATTGTCTTCTATGTCTTCACCTGGTCTGTGGCATGTGTCTGTATCCAAATATCCTTTTCTATAAGAACACCACTCATATGTGATTATGGCCCACAACAATGACCTCATTCAAACTTCATTATCTCCTTAAAAACCTTATCTACAAATATGGTCACACTTAGAGCTACTGGGGGTTAGGACTTCCACATCGGAACAGGGAGGGGTATATACTCCACCTACCACAGACCCTTTATCTACCCATAGCAATTTCTAGTTGGCTTGAAAGGGCTATTTATTTCTGCCATCTGGTCTCACTTGAGAAGATCTGGATTCATCAGGAAATTCCAGTCACTACTAAAAATAAATAAACAGATAAGAAGTGAGGTAGCTTAATAAATAAGAAGTGGTTTCCTTTTCGATGGGTCCTGGTGGCTTCAGGGTCCTGGTGGCATGTTTCCTCGTTGCCTCTCAACAACTGTGGGATATGGTTATGAAAGTTCCAGGACAACTGGTTCTTTTTATTCACATAAGCAAAGGATTATTCAAATGATTCTTCCTCCTGCCTGGAGAGTCTCCAAGGCTGTCTGTGGCTGTCTCTAAGGATGGATATAGATAAGACCAGCAGCTATTGAAAGGCAATTATTTTGTCTTCCACCTAAAAAAAAACCAAACGGCAACAACAAAAAGATAGGTCCTTTATCAGGCATCCATCCCACTCTTGTACAAGGCTGATTAAACACTGAAGCTGGCATTAAATGATGGAATCACCATCCCAATAGCTACTTTAAAATGTAACAGAGACATCTTCATCTTCGATGATTAACTATTGGTATGCGTGGAAACAGGAGCCTGAACCTAGTGACCTTTTGAGAGGACTTTGTTGTCTGATGATGTCATGAAATTAAACAGTCAGCAGCCCAGAGGAATACAAAATAAATCCAACTCCAATCCTAAAGATGACATGGTGAGAGCAGGTGCAACTCTATTAATCAGCATGTGGAAAAAATGCCTATGCCTGCTAATGAGATGGCAGTGACTGTGTTGTGCAAACTGTCGTGGAGAAAGCGTCCCTGCCTGGCACCTATGCCCTGGGCACTTGTCCAATCACCATGTGAACAGCAGCAGCTGAGTAGGAAAGCTTTAGAGACGAAATTCATGTGCATAAAATCTCTAAGACTATTACTTCCACTCACTGAAACACCAATTCTGCTAAACATACGAAAGTGGAAAATTCTAGTCCATATTGAAACAACATTAGAAAACAAGAAATAGACCCTGCATTTTAATGGAGCCCACATAAGGGCTCCATTAAAATAGCCAAGAGAAAAAGGAATTAATACTCATGTCATCTCTTCTCTGTGGTATTCTATAACTTACAAAGCTTGAGTTAAGAGTTTAAAAATATTGGATATTACATCTTGCTGAACATTAGGCAAAAAGTAATGGAAACAGAATGTTGTATTTTATATCTACAATTTCCTTTCACAGAATGCTGTCTTATCATTTTAGGGAGAAAGGGTAGAATAATCTTATAATGAAGATATTTATTACACCATTCTATTTTCATAATGTCCTTGTTCTCATTGCATTTTACATAGATGAGAACCAAATAAAATGCTAGTTAAAATATATTTTTTCTTTAATATATAAACAGATAAAACTATTCAATTCAATAAAGTTGGATGGAGCATTAACCTTTAGTGAGCAAGGTTCATGACTAACGATTGATGGAGTGATTCTGTGTTTTATCAAATCACTTAAGCCAAAATGGAATGTAAGTTAATTGACTATTTCAAAGCAGTGGAAAGACAGTTTCATGGTTTAAAAAGAATCCATTTCCATTATCATCAATGAGATAAGTGTAAAGCCATTTACATTGTTTCTACATGCTTTTATTGTATAGAAAGGAAATGCATTAAATTATGCTAAGATAGATGGAATTTTTTTCAGCATTATTTATGTCAAAATTGGCAACTTAAGGTAAATAGTAAAAGAAAATTTAGCTTTGAGGACACATACAGATGAATTAATACTGATATTTAATCATATGGAAAATTTTTAGGGAAAAACAAGGAAGCCAAAATTGCATTTGTGTATTAAGTATAGAGAAAAAGATCTTCAACATATGTAAGAAGGCAAAATGATTTATTTTATTAAGACAATATTTAAAATTTACTAAATACATAGTATCAATACAGTAAAAAAATGATACAGTACAGAAGGGCTTACAGTGAAAGGTAATACTCTTTTCCACACTTATCCCCTGATATACTGTTCCTCTTACTAAAATCAATCAGTCTCATTAGCTGTTTTATATTTACAAATGTATATTACATGCTTATATAAACATATGCATGCTATTTTACCAAATTAAATAATAATATGCAGCTATTTACATTTTATATTTTATCTTTTTCCTGAACAATCCTTCTAGGAAATTGTTCTAAAGTTACACAAGCATGTATGCAGGCGCACACATAGACACACACGTATCACTTTTTAATAGCTGCATAATGGCTCCTCTGGAAGTACACCACTATTTAGCCAGTCTTCTGCTGACAGGCTTTTTAAGTTGTTTACAATGTGCTGTTCTTATAAACATTAGTACAACAAATCCATGCAACTATGTCAAATCCACATGTAGGAACAAATTCCATTTTAGATGTAGCAGTAAAGAATCAAAAGTGTATGGATATCATTTTAAGTTGAAAATATCCCCTCTTTTGAGGGAATTCGGGATAGATATTAACAATTTACAACCTAACTAGGTTGTACCAATGCATATTCCTTCCAAAAGTGAAGAAGCAATGAGGTGACTAGTGTGTCTTGCCCTCTCCAGTCCCCCATGCAACCGTTATGCAAACTATTGTGCATATATCCAGGAACACAGAGTCCCTGCTCTGTGTCAAGTCCCCATTAGATGTTAGAACTATTGAGAGGAATGACAGAGACCATGTCCTGATACATTGGAAGTTTAGCACTCTTCACATGAAGAATGACAGTCAACAATAACACGGAAAAAATATTCTCATCTAGCAGCAACTGCAATACAAATACAGCAGGAAAAGGGAATAGAGTGATGGAAACTGGGGGAGTGGGGATTTGAGATGGTGGTCAAAGGAGGCCATTCGAAAAAGATGACATTAAGGAGAAGGCTGAATACAAGAAGACACACACAAGGGATGAGGCAGGACTTTCACCACAGAGGGGAAGCAGTGAAAAGGTCTGGAGGTTGTTTGCTGGGATGTTCAAGGTAGAGGAAGAGCCAGTCACAGAGGACTTTGTAGGGCCTGAGGAAGAGTGTCTACCCTCATGGAGAGCGAAGGCCACCATCAAACATTTTTATATTTGCAAATGTTACAAGTGAATAAAACATTACTCACTAAAATTTTTTATTTGAGTATGAGAAGACATGATTTTTTTTCATATATTAAAAAAGTACCTGTTTCTCTGTCACTGCTTTGTCATGTCCTCAATTTTTATATGACTCTAATGTTAAGACAAGGAACACATTTAATTTTACCTCTAATACCAAAAAATTCCAACTTCTAATTTTCCTGCTGATTTTTAAAAAATTTTAGTATAAAAGTTTCTTCACTGACTTAAATGTAGATATGGTCCTAGTCAATGACAAATGATGCAGGATGTGACTTGATATTTTTTAATCTTGTTTTTGAAGATTTCTTTTAAGTCAAAAAATTTTGACTTTAGATCAAATAATTTTTCTGCATCTATAAGGAGTATCATATATGGTTCTCTTTTCTCTACTAACACAGAAATTATTATAATCTTAAATATTCACTCATCTTTCTACCCTGGAAATATTCCTGGACTAGACAGGAATAGACCTCGTTTTTGCCAAAACATATTAATGTTTTGCTGAGTTCTTTTTGCCTCTATATTACTTATTTTACATGTGTATCCTTACCTAAGAAAATGTTCTTTGATATCTCTATTTATTTAATAATGATGTTATAGCACCCTACTTTAAGTTTTATTTTACAAATAAATAAAATGTGACTCCTCTCCCAATGATGCAGACCATTTAATAATTTTGGAGTTATTATTAAAGTTATACAAAATTCACCTAGTAGCCATATCAATTAACTTCCCCTTGGATGGGGAGTTCTCAAACTTTGGTGTGTCTCCGTGTCACTTGGAAGGCCTGGCAAACATTGGACTTCCTTTTCCAAGAAGTCTGAGGTAACACTCAAGAATTTCCCTTTCCAACAAGCTTCCTGGTAGTGCTAATGCTACTGGTCTTTTTTCTTTTACATTTTGAGAGCCACACACTAGGATTATGCTGGGATAATAAACACCCTGAAAATATTTGTGTCTTATAAAAGCAGTTTTATTTCTCACTCGGAGTTCATGCTGACTATGAGTTGGCTGATACTTCTGGCATGATTCAGTGTGTCTTCTATTTCTCTGCATCCAGACTGCAAAATTCTCATAGCACAGGAAAACAAGAAAAGCAAAACTTCGCTCCGGTTCCTCAAGTCATTACAAAGCATTACACTTTCCTCCTGTGTTTCATTTCATGACCCAAAACAAGTCACATTACCAAGCTATATATCAGTGAAATGGAGGGGAGAGAACTATTCAGTACTAATTCAAACTGTCACAGAGTGCACAAAAGTTTAACTCTGACAATTGTGTAATTTGTGAAGACTGCTAGTTTTGAGATTTTTACGTGTTCTTGCTCCTAGAAAAGGAATTCATTTAATCTTGTAAATCATTTGCTAGCACGAAGCTATCCAAAATTCAATACTCTCTTATTCATTGGATCAGTTGAAATTCACTTCCATATTATATGCAAAAGTATGCAAATGACATTAGCTTAAATAAGATCAAACATTGAAGATTTAAGGATTATAACCACATCTGAACAAGGCAATTTTTGTTATTTTGTTAAATAAAGTTTGAAAATGCGCAGTCTAGGATATATGTGAAGACTCTGCTTTTTGGATGGACTAAACATACTCCAGCATGTAATTCTATGAATGCTTGGTTGTGGCTTTTTCTCATGGACCTATATAGCAGTTCGAACTCAACTTCTCTCATTTGCACACTAGCTGGCACAAAGGAGGAAGAATAATTGGAGAACCAGCACCCACCAACTGCTTTAAGAAAATATCCTAACAGCAACAACAAAACACTTATGCTAAGATCTTTTGAGCCAGAACTTAGTCAGATAGAAAAAGCCATTTCTAAGGAAGATTGAACAATAAAGCTTTGTAGGCAGCAATGTGCCTAGCTAAAAGTTTGAGATCCTCTAACTAAAGAATGAAATACAGATATTGGGCATAAGAAATATTAGTCTACATGATTCTAAAACCAAAGACAGTATCAAAAACAGAAAATTATAGACCAGTGTCTCTGATTAATATTGAAGCAAAATTCCTCAACAAAATACTAACAAACCAAATTCAACAACTTCTTAGAAGAATTATATATCACAATCAAGTGGAATTTATTAAAATGAGGGTCAATATATGCAAATCAATAAATGTGATACACCACATTGCTGTAAGAACAGAAATTATAGTCATCTCCACAGGTGCAGAAAAAATTATTCAAAAAGACAGAATACACTTTTATTTTACTAACTTCAAAAGTGGATATTGATGACACATCCTTCAACATAATAAAGGCTATATGACAAACCCACAGTTAACATAATATTCAATGAGGAAAAACCGAACACTTTTCTCAAAGATCAAGAACAGGCAAGGATGTCCACTCTCACCACTATTATTTAATAGTGTTGGAAGTTCTGGCTAGTGTAATTAGGTAAGAAAAGGATATAAAAGTTATCCAGGTTGGAAAGGAAAATAATAAAACTTTTACTATTTGCAAATGACATGATAATATATAGAGAGATTAAGTAAAAGCTTCTAGAGATAATAAATAACTAGAATATTGTGGTGGGCTAAAAAATAAAATATAATTGCATTTCTTTATGGATATAATGAACAAGTAAAACAAGAAAATAATCCCATTGTTTATAGAAAAATTATTAAATTGTGTCAAAAGTATTAAATACCTGGGACAAAATCTATGCAAAAAGTGAATGCTGTACTCTGAAAACTATGTGATATTGTTAAAATAAATAAAAGATAAAGAAATCAAAACATATTTCATGCTCATGGACTGGAAGAATGAACACTTTTAAAATGACCATATTACATAAAACAGTAACAGATTAACACACTCCCTATCACAGAACTAAGACAAAAAAATCATGAAAAGTCATTTGGAGTTACAGAAGACCCTGAATAGTAGAAACAAACCTGAGGGGGAAAAAAGACAAAAATGAAGGTGTCGCTGTCTTAGACTTTAAACTATACTACAAAACAACAGTAATCAAACTGACATGATACTAGAATAAAAATAGACACAGATTAACAGAACAGAATTGAGAGCCCGGAAATAAAGCCTACATACACAGACAACTAATATATGACAAAGTCACACTCATTCACTGGGACAGGAAAGTCTCTTCAATAAATTGTTTTGGGGCAACTGGACAGACAGCCACGTGCAGAAGAATAAAGCTACATTACTAACATCATACAAAAAATTAATTCAAAATGTATTAAAGTTTTAGATGTAATACCTGAAAACATAAAATACACAGGAGACACAGGAAATAAATTCCTTGATATTGGTCTAAGAGAGGTCTTTAGAAACTGAACTCCAATGTCAAGGGAAAGCAAAGCTAAATAAACAAATAGGACTACATCAAATTAAAAAGCTTCTGTATGACAAAAGGAAATTATCATCAAAATGAAAGGATCTGTTACCACATGGGAGAGGATATCTGTACATCTGACAAGAGATTAATATCCAAAATAATATAAAAACTGATAAAACTCAACACCAAAAAAAAATTGAATTTTAAAATGGGCCTAAGATCTGAAAAGACAATTCTCCAAATAAGACATTCAGATGGCTAACAGGCACATTAAAAATCTTTTTAATTTTCCACATCTCTTGTTATCAAGAAAATGCAAATCAAAACAACAATGAGATAGCACCTCATACCTAGGAGATTGGCTCTTCTCCAAAAGACTAGAAACAAGTGCTCGAGAGGATGTAGAGAAAAGAGACCCTTGTGTATTCCTTGCGGAAGCGTAAATTGGTGACACCATTTGGAAACCCATATGGAGAGTCTTCAAAAAATTGAGAATGGACACTCCATTGATCCAGTGATTCCACTTCTAGGTATTTACCCCGCAAAAATAATAAAAACACTAATTCTAAGAATATTGCAGCATTATTTGCAACAGCCAAGAACTAGAATCAACATAAGTGCTCATCCACAGATAAATGAATAAACATGTGGTATATATACACACAATGAAGTAATGCTTGGCTATTAGAAAAAGGTTAAATTCCACCACTTGCAACAACATGGGTAGGCCTAGGGGTAACTATACTCAGTGACATAAGTCAGGAGAGAGGCAAACATCGTACGATCTTACTCGCATATATGTAGAGAGAAACCAAACAAACAAATGAATCAATTCAAACAAAAACAGACATTCAGTCTATAGAATCAAGCTAATGCTTACCAGAAAAGAAGGGTGAGGGAGGTGGACAAACTGGGTTAAAGGGTTAAATGGTGAAGGGTAGAACTGACTCCTAGTGGTGGATCAATGTATAATATACAAATGTTGATTCATGATGGCATACATCTTAAACCCTAGTTGTGTTCCTTCAATAAAAAAATAAAAGATTTGAGTCTATAAATTTTCCTTTGATAATTGTTATTAATGTACCTTATAAAGGTTTCATAGTCATTATTTCCCAGACAATAATTCTTTGATGGCATTTTTTCTCTTTTAATTAGAAGATTTTCATTAATCAAAAATGTTTAAATGTATATTTGGTTATGATTTTATGACCCAATACACTGCCATTTTTAAACATGTCGCAGAGATATTTGAAAAAACTTATGTGATCCCTTCAGGGGCAATAATGTAAGCATATCATTTGGAATCAATGTCTGTGTCATGTGTCCTATGTATCACTAATTACCTAATCTGATCAAGTTGCTTTCTGTTAAAGTTTTTTACTGCACTTTATCTCTGAAACATAACTAGCTCAATTTTCTTCTCCATCTTGTCCCACATCTTCCTCAAATATCTGTATCTGTATCATTTATTTATTTATGTGGGTCCCAGAGTACATATTTTATAAATTTATTCTATTTCATGGAGAAATTTTGATCTGTATATTTACTAAAAAGGTCTAATCACATTCCCATTCTACATTTTAAATGCTGTCTTTTGTTCATCTCTTTTTCTTGCTGTATCTTTGTTGAGTGCCCAATCATGTTTTAATTAGGAGAGTTCTTTTTGGTACAGTTATTTTCAACAATATGATGTGTTAAGTAGCTTAGGAGATAGAAAGGAGTAAACAGTCAACTTGAGGAGCAGGCAGTTGGAGTTTCTTGCCTTCGGAAATTTTCTCATCAATATTTTGTTCATAGGTATACATTTATTTCAGCCTAAGAGAGATCTGCAGAAAGTTGCTTTTAATACAAAGGTGGGTGTTGGGTTTTAGATGTGTGTCTTAATTTAACTACTATCCATATTCTAAGCTTACTAAAATCAACAATCTCAGGGCTTCTTGTCACCAGTTCTTACTTCTTCTGACACCAGCAGTGTGGCCCTTGGCCAGTACAACTTCTCTCTCACTCTATTTGGTCTCCTGGGACTTCAGGAGTCAACTGCTTCTATTCCTCATACTTAAAATCATTCTTGTTCTAAGTCTAAGGTTATAGATTTGCTCCCATAGGATCTGTGCTCTGCCCCTCTCCTCCCCAATTTAGGAAACTCTTCATTTCGTAGAAAATCTATACAGACAGCAATCCACTCAGCATTATTTATCTGCCTAGTCCAATTACTAAAGCATTTTCCTCTTACATTGTTGTTTGGGGTTATAGGTGGCTCCTATTTTCCTGAGAGATTGATTTACTTTTCTGTTTTTCAATCTCTTATAATTGGGGTTGACTTCAGAAAGGAAGGTTATTGGATCAAAGATAATTTTACACTGCCACCTTAGATAGGAAGCCCTAAATTTTTGTTTTCCTTTTTTTTTTTCATTTTAACTGGGACCTATTACACTGACAGTAAAAATAGAGGAGTCAGGTTTTTCTCTGACACTGGTCATTTTCATTAAAAGATATAGATATAGATATATCAAATTATAAACACAAAAGGTATGGTATGTTTGAGTTTGGAGGCAAATCTTGTCTTAATCTGATAAAATATTCTCAACATGGAGAATAGACTAGGTTTTTCCATGTAGTGAATGTCAGCACAATTAAAAATAAGAATATATATCACATACTATACTTTAATACTCCAAAGAACATTTAGTAACTCAGTTATTTAGATATGCAGCCAAAATCATGGCCAAAATTTCACAGCTACTTCATATTTCAAATAAACTCAATTGAGGATAAGCAGCTTCCTTAAACTACATATCCATGCCATTTAAATAAGTCTAATTCTTTAGCTAAGCCACCTGATTTTCATTTTTCTTGTGATATCATTGTAATCATTTGTGAGAACAGGCCTTGTCAGGAAGTAAAAAGGAACACATAACCATTTTTTATTTGAGCACAGAGGGATCATTTTCAAGCTTTGCCCCTATGATTGCTAATGGAAATTAAAGATTTAAATATCCATAATGAAAGTAAAGACTGTATCCCCAAGTTTCTGAACTCAATATGACCTATACGTGTATGTAATATCACCACATAACAATGATGAAGAACATCATTATAATAAAGCTAAACTAACTGGGATCTGCCTTTTTTTTTTTTTTTTTAATTTAGCAACTCTCCAATTTTAAATGACAATAAGGTCTTGCTTCAACTACATTATTAATGTTGTAATAATCTGTCATTATAATCAATAACCACTTTATTATTCATAGTGCATAGAGTGCTAAAATGGACCCTCTCTGAAATAAATTTAGTACCTTGTCACAATACAATATGATTTTACAGTATTGCTAATGTGCACAAAGCATTCAAATACAGAATATCGACATGTCAGAGATTTATGACAAATGTGAGAAGATGAATCTAGGTTAAGCTTTCATGTCACTTGACTGAGGTTAAAAAAAAAAATCAATACTATTTATAATGTATCTTTCACCCAGTTTTCAGTGAAAACCTTTCTACACATAGAGATACTTTTTCATTTATCCTTCATCTTAGTCATAGAAATATTCCAGCATCGGGGTTAAAAGAGAAAGTAAATGAAAACTAATTGGCAGGAAAGTGAATTAATCACTTTTGGAATGTACAGTGACTCAGAGGCAGGGAAGTGGAGGGTGTGTGTGTGTGTGTGTGTGTGTGTACGTGTACTAAATTACTTGCCCACTGATCCTTATTATCTGCATGTATGTTCGCTGTTTGTGATATCTAAGGAGTACAATGATGTAGTTAATAGCTATACCTTACTTTTCAATTTTGTATTTTCTGGATTGTATGACATATAAAATTGTCACTACATTTTTATTTTTTTAATTTACTCCTTCCTAATTCTCTCTGCAGCATGATTTTAAATCATATCTTGACCAGGATGCTAGATTCCACTAATCCTTCCATTCCTAACAAATAGAGCATTTGGCTATCCTACCCTAAAGGATGATTTAGGAATGGACAAGTCACCTAGTGGTGGTCAGCGATCAAGGAAACTTTGCTATGTGGCTCTTGGAAAGGGATTCTCCTTTTCACGAAGTAGACCCAGAAGAAAGAATTCAATTCTTTCTCCTCTGAACTTTAGTTAGCCATTCAGAGAAAGGGTTGAGCCACATTGCAGCCCTGAGGGAAGTCAGCTTTGCTAACTGGCAGAGGTTGCAGAGATGAGAGATGAAGGAATCTGATTACTTCATGAAATTGTTTACAGATAAATCTGGAAATCACCTTATCTCTGGGTTACTTTTATTAAAGATAAATATCCTATTTAGTCAGTTTGAGATTCAGTTCTCTTTATCTTGCTGCCAAAAATTATCCTAACTGATGCTATCAGTCATCATTAGGAATTAACTGAAGATGACATTTTTCATATTCTCATATTCCTCTTTGATGTAAAGAGACTATAATGCAACTGTCTTATCAATGGAATCAAAATGCCTAATGAACCTGATTATAAATAACTGAATCCATTTTAGCTCAGAGAAATGATAGCAGTCCTGATATATGGATTCTCTATCATTAAACATTTCTATGGAGCCTGTTTTATTTTTGAAAGGTTTTCAAGTGTTGGAATAATTTCAAATAATTATTCCCATTAATCAAGTGTTCTTTTAACCAATATTTAGTGAATAGTGAGAAAGGTAAACATGTAAAATTGTGACAAATGCAGTTATAGACACTATGGCATGAATAGTCTGAAGAAATGAAAGATAATCACTAGCTAAATAATCTGGAAAAAAGCAAATAACAGAGAAGGGTTTCTGGAAAAAGTTATGTCTGAGCTATCTTGAAAAAATGATTAGGGATTTTTCTAGATAAAAGGAGAAAATATAAATAGAAAAAGAAAGTTAAACACACTAATAAAAAAAATGAAGGTTTGTGTACTAAACATATGAGTCCAGTGAGTTAGACAAAGAGCGACAAAAGATGAGGCTAAAGACAACAGCATAACATTGTGGTAAAAAGTAATTGTTTTAGAGTATCAGAGTTCTGAAAGTCATTCACTCACTCAGTCAAAAATTTCTATGAAATAGTTATGTACCTGTGTATGCCCTGGGAGAGTAGTGGTTAGGTATGCTACCTCTGACTGAGTGCAATTCACACACTTCCCAAGGTCCCTGGTTCGTGACCTGGGATGGGGGCAACCAAGGTGTATAACTAAAATAGAAATAAATGAAATGCCTCTTCTTCCTCTCTCTTCCTGCCCGCTTGCCTGCCTACTTGTCCTCATTGCTGCCTGCACCTTTCCTTTAAAGCAGAAAAGCATTCATCTGTCTCTCTGACAGACAGCAGTGATACGACAGCAATCTTTATCTGCATGGGACATACATTCTACAGGATGACAGTGACCAAAAACAATCAAGTAAAAACCAGACATATAAATAGAATTTTAAATTATAATGGATGTTATGAAGAAAAGAAACAGATGAGTTAGAAATTACCAAATAGCTATTTTAAATCAGATAGTCACGGTGGACCTCTGTGGAAAAGCAACAAATTGAATGCAAAAGCTGACATGGACTCACCTTTGTAAATGGTAAAGGAAAAGTTTAGTTCGAAACATCTCAGATGTTCTTCCATGTATACTATCCAGTCACATCCTTCTCTAATCATAAAAGGAAAGTCACTATCCAAAAAGAGTAGTAATTGTTCCCTTGTTCACCTTCATAATTGTATCACCCGAGTGCACTCCTACATGTCACAAGTTTGATTTTACCACTTTCTTCTTCTTCGTTCATATAACTCCATTTTCTTTGAATGTATAGAATAGCTCTACTCTCAATCGACATATATTTTCCCTTACATGTATCTATCAAAGAATGTTTGCCATTTAATTTTTATAAAATTACAAACCAGGAAAGAAAAAGAAATAGCTTACATATAACTAAAAGCACAGTATTTAACTGGATCGAGGGCTGGGTTTTGGAATAATAAAATATTCTGGTTGATACCAAGTATCATTCTCCTTTTAGACATACAACTTACCTGCTTTTTTTTTTTTTTTGTATATATCCAACTTATCTGCTTTTATGCTCTTTTGGAAAGTTTTAAAAAATATCTTTACAAGGCCCATTCCTAATTTCCATAAGGAACTATTTCCTTCTAGCCAACTCCCTTTTTAATGGGGGAATGCCTTTTCTGATTGGTGGATGGGGAAAGAAAAATTTGGCATGGTGGGATCAATTTTCTTTCTTTCATTAGAGAATAGATTGTCACAGTACGCGCCAAGTTTCTGTTTCTTCTGAGCCTTTGCCAATAGGCGGTGGGCGGGCATTGCTGGTGGAGGGAATACTGCCCCAATTCTGAACTGCGGTGACAGTTTGGGTTAGATGGTCCAGCTCTGATAAGCTGTGCTAATAAGCTCACATGGCTAATTTGAAGCCATGTCCTCCACTGGGCTTCTCCCAGGGAAAGAGTGACATTTTGACATTGCAGTACTCTTTTGCTTCACTTTTCAAATTGTTCAAAGTCTTGCAGAGAAAGGCTGGGAGCATATCTCTCACATGTTCTCATCTCAAACAATTACGTGTTCATTTTATTTCAAGATCCACTTACTAAGCATTGATAATCATTATAAATTGTATATTGTTCAATTAATATGCATATTTCTAACAAATTCCATTGAAATATGACTTGGTAATTTATGTCATTTAATATTTACAAGGTACTAGGGGCACGACTATTTTTAAAAGTGATCCTTTAGAGAAATTGGTTACGTTACACGCAAGCATGTTTCATACTTTCGGTGTCAGATTTGTTTGCAGAATATTTACAGAGATTCCATGAATACAAAATCATATATTCAGAATGGACTTGTACATGACAACTCTGAGTACATGAAAACCAACAGTGCACGTGTGGTTTTGGCAGAAAATCTCACGTGGTATTGGAAACTTGAAATGGAGGAAGACTGTATGAGTAAGAGCTGCAGTGAAGGTAAGATCCTCCAGCACCCTGCACTTCTAGATGAATAAAGAACTGTCTGTGAGGTGGCTCTCCAGGTCAATACTGATGTGCAACAAATGAAAATATTTGGTCAGTTTGTTTCTACTGCCTTTCTATGGTATGATCTTAACATGGTGCTTTGCCAAAAATGTTTTAGATATACTAAAATACGCTAAACTTTAGCCAGGAAAGTCTCTATAATCCCATAAAGTTAATTGAAAATGAATTTTACTTCATGAAAGACTTTTTTTATTTCCTACTCTTTCCTTGAGTTTGGGATATTTACTTTAGAGTTTCAGAGTTTTATTATCACAAATAAAGATTATTTCAATTATATGATAATTAAAAGCCAAAAGTTCTTTTAACTAAAGACTATTCTATAATCTATCATTTAATTACTTATCATTTATATAACTGTCATGAAGATTGTCACTCAAATTTACCGGCAAGAAGAAATTGTTATGTTTAATTGCATTTGTTGAAAACCTGTCTTTCATGAATGCATTATAACTTAGTCCACACCTAACTCTGTGTACCACTACTTCTGCCAAAACTGAACCTGAGTATCTCAGGCTGAACTTCAGAATATTTTAGCTGCCACACAGCTTGAAAGCATAATATCTCATCTTCATTCACAGATCTAGTTCATTGTTTTTATGAATAAATATTCTATCAAACAAATTCAAGCTGTTTTTGGATCATGATCTATTTTTTATTAATAGAAGTTCTTTTTAGAGAAACTTTAGGTTAAAAAAAATTAGCAGAAAGTACAGAGTTCACATATATCTGCTCTCCCCTCCTCCATAGTTTCCTATATTATTAGCACCTCACATTAGTGTGGTACATTTGTTACAATTGTTGAGCTAATATTCATACATTTCATTAACTAAACTCATAGTTTACATTAGGGTTCATTCTTTGTGTTATAGAGATTTATGGGTTTTGACAAATTTATACTGTTATGTAGCATATAGAATAGCTTCACTGCCCTGTATCCCACCCAAACATCCCTTTCTCTCTTCTATCATGATGCATTTTTTAAACTTTGTAGTATACACTTAAGGTTTATTGAGGGTATTTACATCAATATTCTTTTTCTAACATAACAATTTCATTATTTCTTTTAAAACCATGTTCGTTTAATGAGAAAAAGAGGGATCTTCAACATCAATAGCTTACTTCAACGGTTACAAATGCTGACAGTGTAATAGTACATATTTTGAAGAGACAAAATGGCCCTATTGACTTCTTTTAGATGATTATTATGGTACAGCAAGTGAAATAGACAGAAGCAAATGTATTAGTGATTTTCCAGAGAAAACAGCATTAGAAAGATGAATTAAAAGAGCTTTAGTAATTGCAATTCTATTTTCAGATGTGTCAACTGCATAGCAAAATATTATCATCTTGTCAACTGGCTTTCAAATTGCCCCTTGACCAGATAAAACACATGGTTTGCATGGCAACCAGATTGCCAAGTGTGACTGATATGGAATCCTAGATTGTTGGACACGTTTAGCCAATTTGAATTACTATAAATTCATTTTTACCTCGTGAAAATAGAAATGATACATTCCTTTGAAATGTTATCTGTAAAATTACAAAGATAAAAAGTAAACATATGTATGCATATATACATGCATACACATATGTATGTATGTATATACACTTTATATATATATATTATATATACACATAGATGCATAGAGAGAGAGAAAGAGGAGTGTAATTAAAAAGAAATACTTATTATATGTTGCTTTTATTACCAATGCCATCAACATGATCTTGCCTTTGAACCTTTCTTCCCTCCACTAGCAATAATGAATTTTGCCACAGACAAATCCATTTTTATAGACAGGGGCTTAAATATTTTTCTTTCAATAACTGATAAACAAGTAAACAGGAAATTGGCAAAAACAGAGAATTTATACAATCAACCAATTAGACCTGACATTTACAGAACAATCTACCTAACAACAGCAGAATATACATATATCTAAGTATATTTGCCAAGACAGATCATATTCTCGACCAGAAAGCAATTCTCAATAAATTTAAAACTATTCAAGTCATACAACCTATGTTCTCTGACTATAATGGATTTAAATTAAAAATAACAAAGATATTCCCAAATATTAATAAATTATAACAACACTATGATAACAATTCATAGGGCAAAGAATAGATTAAAAGGAAAATTAAATATTTTGAAATGAATAAACATAAAAGCACATATGAAAATTTGTGGGGTGGTGCTAAAGTAGCACATAGGGCATTTATAGCCCCAACTGCCTAAATTAGAATAAAAAGCAAGTTTTATATCAATGACCTCAGCACCTAAATAAACTTTAAAAAGCAAATGAATCTTCAAAATAAGCAGATGAAAAAAAAATAATAAAGATTCAATTTAAATAAAAGAGAATAGAGAAAACCAATAAAACCAAAAGTTGGTTCATTGAGAAAACAGTACTGATAAACCTCATGCCAGATGGTCAGGAAAAAAAAGGAGAGAGAAAAAAAGATACTGATCACCAAAATCAGGAACAAGAGTAGTGACACAATGTATGCCTATTTGAGTTTTTCATCAATTTGTCTTATACTCCTCTGCCTTGTCCCCCAAACCTCTGTCCATTCTTAGTAATCTATCTCCTTGTAGTTGCTTTCTAATTAGCTTCACTTCTGTCATTTTTCTTCCATTTTTAAAATATACCTTCTACAAATTCAGATTTCATTTCTTTTCCTTGTCTTCCCATTTTCCTGCTTGAATTTTTTTTTTTTTTTTTTTTTTTTTTTTTTTTTTTTTTGTGTTTTTTTTTTTTTTTTTTTTTTTTTTTTTTTTTTTTTTTTTTTACAGAAAATTGCCTTCCCTTCTATCTTTATACTCCTTCACTGGAAATTTATTCCTACAAATAAGACTGCAAATGTGTTCCTTCCTTCTGTAACTTCTTCCCTGTTTTTCAAAATTTTATAAGAAACCAGGTTGAAACATCTTTCATCATTCACCCATAAAAATAATTCCCTTGATCTATATAAATGAAGACTGATTTTGTATCATAATGCCCCTAAGATAAGCTTTGTCTAAATTCTACAAGACAGCACATCCTACTTCAATATACTCACTAACTTTTCCTTGATCCTTACCACGTTTGGTTAACGCTTCACTGTGTTTGTGCTCTTTGTTCACACACACACACACACACACACACACACACACACACACACACTTTTAAATACAACAGTAGAAATCCATGTAGATTTTTCTGTTCCTTAAATTTTCATTTTAACAAATTTAGCAATCTTGTGGGGTTAACTTAGATCTCCTAATAGGATTGAAAATAAAGGTCAGTTTTCTATTTTGTGCTAACCTCTGGGTAATTGTGATATAAGAAATCATTTTATTAAGATATTTCTTATATTTTAGCTATGTTTTCTAACAACAAGTTTATGAAGCACAATGGGCTTCATATTAAGGGCTGTTTATTTTAAGTATCAACATCATTTTAAATATTAAGATGAATATTAGAGATGAAAAATTTAAAAAGTTAACTGACATTTAAAAGAATTTTGGTGACACATTGATACAATATCACATTAGTAAATAAAATTAATATAAATAGTCCTGAGAGCTAATTTTATTGTCATATCATTTATTATAATTGTAATATTAAATTGACATATTTATCATCCTATCAGAAAGTGAACATATGGAAAACATAGCTGCCATGACTCTAAATACAACTTCCAAAAGAAAAAAAATAAAACTGTCATAAAGTATTAGAGGAGTTATAACATCTGAGACTCAGTGGCATTTCAAAAAGAATTGTGCAACTAAAATTTTTATATTCTAGAAAACAAATGAGAATTTTTTAAACTAAAATCTTTATCAGCATAAGTTTATTTTGCCACTCCTTATTTGGGGATAACAAGATTAAACCCCTGGGTTTCTGACTTGGTGAGAAAAAGCAGAAAATGGACATCAGCTTTTAGAATTGTATCTTTCCTACTTTATTCTTAGCTTAAATCATCAAGTCAACAATAAACTTCTGTGAGCTACAGGAAATCCATTATCACACTTCTTTCAATCATTTCAATATACTGGTAGTCTTTCTGTTTCAGTTCTAATTGAAAGAAAGTTTAAACTTCAAATGGCTTCCAAGATTATTTTTGAAATGAAAGAATTTTTTTCATTAAAGTGTTGAAAGTTTTTTAGTGATGAACAAGTTTTATAAATATATATTAGTTGGGAATATTGGAAGATCATGTCAAATGATTAACTATTATAACTGAGCCTCTATGATACTTACCTATGATGTTTGATTACATTATATTTGTTCTTTCTATATAATCACCAAGTATAACTTTAGAAGTACTTCAGTTCTGAAGAAATAATACAGACATAGGTATACACTGGAAAGAATTCAAAAGGAACAAAAGGGAATCAATTCAATTCAATCTCTCAGTAATTCCGTTTCTTTGCCTAAAGACAATCCATTATCTCCAATATCTCATAGATGTCACAGAGGTGATCTCTGTCTAAAAACTACACACACAGATTTCTTTTAAAATAAACAATAAGCATTTGTATACCTTTTCTATACCTTACATTTTCAGTTTAATAATACATTTTGACAATTACTCCAAAACAAATAGAAATGTTTTATTCTGTTGAATTGTTAAACAAAATATTATATTATATGAACAGGTCATGGCTCATATAATTAATCCTCCATTGCTGATCAAGATTATTTCTAATCCTTTGTTAGTTCTATCATTAAAATTCATATTCTTTTATTTGTCACATATAAGTATGTTTGTCAGCTAACTCCCACAAGTTTTCCTTGTGGATAAAAGAAAATATTCATGATAAATTCTGATAGGTATTGTAAAATGACTTTCATAGAGCTATAAAGGATGTATCAAATTTTGCTCACAAGATCAGTATATAAAAGTGTTAATTCCCCCCAAACTCTAACTGATGTATTTTCAAATATCATATCTTCATTAAGTTATAAGATGAAAAAAAATACTTTGTTTTAGTTTTAACTTAAATTCACATTTTTCTTTTAAATATATAACCTTACTCTTATTTCTTACCATATCTTAGATGAATCACCCCACCTCAACTTCAAAGAAACTGTCCCCCAAATTCTGTCCTTTCTCAATTATCATCCTTATATAATTGTATACAGAAATATTTATATCAAAACATTGATTAGTACACATATGCATGTGTTTGTCATTTTATCTTATAAAATATAATCATACTACTTATTCCTATCTCTTGTTTTTCTTATTCCATTGCAAATCCAAGATAATGAACTTTAAATTTTTGCTGTAGAAGATATAAATGTAAATTACTCAATTATTTCATTGTCATTCAACATTTACTTTGTTTAGATAGATTTCTTCCTTTATAAATAATGACACAAACATACTAGCTCATCTCTTTACATACAAAACAGCTTTATTTAGTATAACTTAAAATATGTTAATTCACCTATATTAGGATCTGCACCTCAATTTTCTATTTTGTTTTGCTAATTTATCTATTTATCTTTCCATACCACATTTATTTTAGAATCAATTCTCTCAAAATATATTTCCTGGCAACGCAAGTCTCTTCTATTCTTTTTCATATATGACTTAGTTTTTCTTGGTATATATGATTTCATGTAGATCTTACATTGCATCTAGTTATAAAATAATTCCTATTTTCTAAAGTTCTATATTTCTGAGGATAAATATATAAAATACTCCAGTTTATTTTAGATGGTTACATTTTAGATGAAAAATTGCAAACAAGTACAATGACTAGAGTCATCTTGGTGCAAGCATTCATCTGGGTCTATGTGTAAATTTGGTGACACTTGTCAATGATGAGACTCTAGGCTGCAGTCTTGCATTTATGCAGTCAATTCGGCCTGGACTGGTGGCAAAGAACTATTAACTGCCAGCAACCAGAAGTGGCCAGCAGCATCTGTCCCTGAACTCAGGAAGTGTGCAGGTAAGCAAGATGCCACATCCTCACCAGCCTGCACTAGGGAGGGCCCACCACTCACAATTGTCACACTGTCCACAACTGCCCACAGCAGTCACTGCCTAGGAAGTACACAAAAGACAAAAATAAAAATAAAGCCATATGCTAAATACAAAGTAAAGAAGCAAGTCCTTTCAAAATCTAAATCACCAAAAAACAAAACACAAATGTCTCAAAGAAAGGAAAATATCAAGAACTCCCAAGAGAAGAAATATAATGACATTGAATAGGAAAACCTAATAGATAAAGAATTTAGAGTTATATTTATTAAAAACAAAACAAAACTAAATAGTCTATAGGGGGCATAATCAACTGCTTAAAGGCAAATTCAATATTCAGAAAGTAAATGATAAATTTTAAGGATGACTTCACCAAGAAAGTGAGATTATAATGTACGCCAAAATAGAATTGTTCCGTATGATAAAGACAATCAATTAATTGAAGGCAAGCATGTAAAACTCCATAAATAGGCTCATAAAAAGGTTCAATGTTGAACAGGAATAAATCTCAGAAATTGAAGACAAGGAAATAGAGGTGATCCTCATGGAAGTAGAGAGATTAAACAAAACTGAAGAAAAAAAAGAACCCCTGTAAAAAACATCAGATACCATGAGAAGAAAAAAACATTAAAAACAGGTATCTGGAAAGAGATAAGAGGGAGAAAGGAACAAAAAAAATTTTTAAAGAAGTAATAACAGAGAAATTCCCAAGCCTATGTAAAGACTTCAACAAGAGAAAAAAAAAAAGAATTTTTCACTACAAAATATGCCTTTCAAGAAATGGTGAAAGGAGTTATACAAGAGAGAAAATGAAAACAAAGAATCAGCAAACCTCAAGAATGATAATAAACAGTAAAATAGAATGAGGAACAAAGGCAGGACCAACAGGAAAGGAAAAAAAAACACTGAAGGGGGAAAGAAAACAAGGAATCTGTACAGGTGTATAAGTATGATATTGCATCAGTTCAGAAAAGACTATTGTAGAGTGGTAAAGTTAGGGACAAATCACATGGTAGCCATAAACCCAATCCAAAAGAGATAACATGGCTGGAAAGAAGAAGACACAGAGAATCAACATCAAAACACATCCAAAAGGAAAAAGCAAACAAAACAAAAGGAAAAAGAAACAACAATGACTGAAAACCGTGGACAAAGATTTCAATGACAGCAACCAAGTGCTTCACATTAGTATAACCATAAATGTGAATGGACTGAACTCACCAAACAAAAGATAGAGTGGCTGGATGGATCAAAAGACAAGAAAAATCAATATTATACCCATAAGAAATCCAGATTAGATCCAAAAAACAAATATTGGTTGACAGTGAAGTGTTATGGAAAAAATGTATCAAAGCAACAGGGTGGAAATCAGAAACTACTAATACTTGTATCAGACAGGATAAACTTCTGCCTATAAAGGATAACATGAGGCAAAGACTGACACTACATTAAGGTCATGGGTATAATCCATCAAAAAAATAACTGTCATTAATATATAGGCACCAATGCAAAACCACTTAAATATATAAAAAAAAATACTGACAGAACTAAAAAAAGACACTGACAGCAAAACAATAGTAGTAAGGGACTTCAATGTCCCATTTACATCAACAGATAAATCATTCAGACAGAAAATCAATAAAGAAATAAAGACTCTAAATGAAGCAATAGATCAAATGGACCTAACAGATATAAACAGAGCTTTCCACCCCAATAATGAAGGCTTCACATTTCTCTCAAGTGAAGATGGAACACTGTCCAGAATAGACTATATTCTGGTACTCAAAGCAAGTCTCAGAAAACATATCAAGACTGAACTTACAGAAAGCATCGTCTCTGATCACAAGGGTAAAAATTAGATATAAACTAGAAAAAAAAAAAGATGTGGAGATTACAAACTATCTCTGAATTCTTGTATCAATGAGGAAATTAAAGATGAAACTAAAAATTATTTGAAAACAAATGAAAATAAAGAGACAAGTGGTGAGAACAAGCGGCATGCAGCAAAATCAAATCTGAGGAAAGTTTACAGGGATATAAGCACATATCAAAAACCATAAGCTATCCCAAATTAAATATCTAACCACAATACCTGAAGGAACTAGAAAAATAAAAACAATTGAAACCAAAAATCAATAGAAAGAAAGATATAATAAAATTAGGGAAGAAATAAGTGAAATTCAAAGCAAAATGACCATTTAAAAAGATCAATGAAACAGATGTAATTCTATGAAAAGATAAACAAAATGACTGATAAACCTTAGCTAGACTCAAAAAAAAAAAAAAGAAAATCCTAATAACAAGAATCAGAAATGAAAGAGAAGGGATTACTATAGATGTGGCAGAAATACAAAGGATCATGAGATTATTGTGAGCAGTCATATGAAAAACAAATTCATCGATATTGAAGAATTGAGCAGATTGTCAGAATATTGAAAACCTCCAAAGATGATCCCGGTTGACAAGGAGAAACTGAACATGCCAATCACAAGTGCAGCAACTGAAGCAGTAATTGGATCCCACCCCCAAAACAAGAGTCCAGGAACAGATGGCTTTCTTAGTGAACTTAATCAAACATTCAAAGACAATCTAATACCCAACCTCCTTAAAATATTCCACAAAATTGAAGAGGAGGGAAATTCCCAGATACATTCTAAAAGGTTAACATTAACCGGATGCCAAAATCAAAGACAGCACCAAAAAATAAAAATTACAGAGCAATATCACTGGTGAATATCTATGCAAAAATCCTCAACAAAATCTTGACAATCCAAATTGAACAATACGTTTTTTTAAAGCATACAATTATACATCATGACCAAGTGAGATTTATTGCAGAGATGCGGCATGGCTCAACATATGCAAGTCAATTAAGGAATACTCCATATCAACAAAGGGACATCAAAAATCAGGTGATTATATCACTAGGTGCAGAAAAAGTATCTGACAAGATTCAGCCCCCATTCATAGTTAAACAAACAGACAACAAAAAATCCTTACCAAAATGCCAATAGAAATCATATACTTCAACATAATCCAAGTTTTTATATGACAAACCAACAACTAACATCATCAAACTCAGTGTCAAAAAACTGAAAGACTTTCCCTAAGATCTGGAACAAGACAAGGACACTGAGTCTCATCACTCCTATTCAACATAGTTCTGGAGATCCTGACAAGAGCCTGTCGAGAAAAGAACACTAAAGGAATTCAAATAAGAAAAGAAGAAATAAAACTATCATTTGAAGATGATATATCATACCTAGAAAATCCTAAAGATTCCACCAAAAGACTGCTATAAAGAATAAATGAATGTGCAATGTGACAGGACATCAAATCAATACACAAAAAATCAGTAATATGTCTATATGCAATCAACTACAGGGAAGAGAAATTAAGAGTGAAATTTCAAAGCTAAAATACCTAGGAATAAACTAAAGGTGCTGAAAGACCTGTACATCAAAAACTAGAAGACATTAAAAAACTGAAGAAGACACAAAGAAATGGGATGAAATGAAATAATACTTTGTGTTCTTGAATTAGAAAAACAAACAGTTAAATAAATGGCTTTTGACTCCAAAGCAATATACAGATTTGATACAATTGCTATCAAAATTTCAGGGACATTTTTCAAGGAAATCAAACAAACCATTCTGAAGTTTGAACCACAAAAGACCTCAAATAGTCAAACCTATCTTCAGAAAAAAAAAGAAGGAAAATGGAAGAAGAAACAAATCACAGCCCCTGACTTCAAATTATACTACAGAGTGATTGCCATCAAAACAGACACACAGAACAGTGGAATAAAATCAAAAGCATAGAAATAAATTTACATGGGCAGTTAATCTATGTCAAAGTAGCCAATAGCATACAATGGAGATTGGAAAGTCTATTCAACAAATGGTACTGGGAAAATTGGACAGACATCTGCCAAAAAAGAAAAAAAAGTAGAAATTATTCATCAGCATTATATAAAAATTCACTCAAACTTGGTTATTTACGGACATAAGACCTGAAACCATTTCCTCATGAGGAAAATGTGGGAAAAACACTTCATGATATCTACCTCAAACATGTCTGTGAAGAAGAAACACCTATGGCAAAGTAAAGTAAATTAAAACCTAAGGGAGACTACATCAAACTAAAAAGTTTCTGTACAGTGAAAGAAACCCCCACTAAAATAACAAGGCAACCAGCTGAATGGGAGAAACATTTGCACAATATACATCAAAAAAAGACTTTTCTCCAAAATATATTTTAAAAAAACCACACACTTCAACAAAAGCATAAAATCCACTCAACAAAATAAGCAGAACTGAATATGTATCTTTCTAGAGAAAACACATGAATGGCCCACAGACACATGAAAAAATGCTCTATACATCACTCACCATCAGATAATTGCAAATAAAAAATACAGTGAGTAGTCATCTTATGCCAGAAAGAATGACATATATCAAAAAGACTAGAAATAACTAGTATTGGAGAAGGTGTGAATAAAAAAGCACTCTTCCACACTGTTGGTGAAATTGGAAATTAGCGCAACTTCTGTGGAAAACACTATGAGATTCCTCAAAAAGATAAAAATGAAACTACTATTTGATGCAATAATCCCATTTTGAGTCCTATACCCAAATGATACAAAAACACTAATCAGAAAAATACTTGCTCCCCTATGTTCATAGTTGCCAAGATATGGAAACACTTAAATGCTTGTCAACAGATGACTGGATAAAGCAATTGTGGCATTACACTCAGTGGAATTCTATGCAATTATTTAAAAAATATGAAATGGAAGTTGTACCTTTTGAAACAGCCTAGGCAGAACTGGAGGTGATTATGCTAAGCGAAATAAGCTAGAAAGAAAAAGAGAAGTGCAAGATGTTTTCACTCATGTGTGGAATACAAAGAAAAAAGTAAACAGACAAATCTCAACAAAACTCACAAGATGCAAAATTGTGGCCACCAGTGGGTGGGGCTTGAGGGGGGAGGGATCAGGGGAACGAAAATGCTAACAGGATGGTCGGGAGGACACTGGAATTCTGATGGGGGGTGGGGTGTGTGAAAGACACACAGACTGAAGTGTGAATTCAATATCCTAGAAGCCATATAACTATGTAAAGAAAAGAAAAATCTGTGTTTAAGAATTCCTACTGAGATTCTAATAAGAATTCCCTTAAATTCATCTAATTTAGGGAGAGTTAAGTCTTATATTGTGTTTTTCCCTTAAAAGCTGAGTGAGGAATTTTCATTTGTTTGGATCCTGATTTATGTTCTTCAAGACTTCATAGTTATCTTAACAAATTTACCACAATGAATGTTATATCAAGGCATAAATAAAATATTTTAATTAATATGTATGCTAACTGTAAGAACAAAAAATACTAAATGTATTTTGCATTTTTATTTTATAGCCAACCACCTTACCATATTTTTTAATAATACTACAAACTTCACAGAATCAGTTCTGTTTTTGATGTGTAACAACATGTCATAAGAAACTGAATTCTGTCAACAACCATATGGGCTTGGAAGTTTTTGCCTTTCTGGGTAAACTTCAGCTCACATTACAACACTGTAATAGTTAAAACTATGAGATATGTATGTGTTTTCAGTAAATTTGTGAGGATATTATTTGGCAACAATATCAAATGATTATAATTATCGACTTGCAACTGTATTTCATTGTAATTAATAGATACTGTGTGCATTATTTAGCTAAGGAAGCTTATGAGTGGTTTCTTTGTGTCTTGATAAATGCATCAAAAAAATATTTTTTAAATGTTCCATTAAAAGAAAAGATGCAGGCAGGAATGAATGAGTAAGCAGGCAGGCAGGCAGAGGAGGAAGAAGCATTTTATTTATTTCATTTAGTTGTTCATCTCTGTTGTTGCCACTAGCCTGGGGTCGCAAACCCAGGTCCTTGAGATGGATGTGGACTATGTTGGTCAGAGGCAGTGGACTATCCACTAGGCCACCAAGGCACAGCCCCCCCACACTCTGCCACATCCCCCACCAAAATAATTGTTTTTAAGATACAGAGTTCAGAGAGTTCTTGTGTTCTGAGACACTGCCATGCAGAACATGTAAAGTCTGGGGTCAAGTTTGAGACCCGAGGCCAGGGTGAGAAGCCAAAATGAACAACTAAATAAATATGTTCTTCCTCCAGTCCTTTCCTTCCTTCCTCTCTTACAAAAGAAAGATAGCAACAGATACATACAGTTCTTTTTATGTCAATCAGATGTACTAGATTCATTATTAATGTTTTCTCTATATTTATATTTCTATAAAGTTTATTGAATTGAAAGTGGCAAACGAATATCTGTTACTCTGACTTTCTATTTCACTTTTTGCTTTTGACTTATGAATTTTCATGAAGTGCTATTCGGTCCAAAGATACATACATGCATATATATATACATATACATATATATACATACATACACACATGTATACATATATATTAATGCTTTACTTTTTATTATAAAGTTTTTTCTAGTTAATGTTATTTACTCTGACTTCAAATTTGTTGTTTATTTTGAATGTGATTCCTATCCTTTGTACATAGTTGTATTTTTCTATTTTTGAGATACTTTGAGAAGCATTACCTATGTATGCATGTGTGTATATATGTATATATAAGTATATATATAATACATATATATTCATGTGTGCTTAGTTTGTCAAGCATTTTTTCTTTTAATAAAGGAATTTGGTTAATTTACACTTGATATAGAAAGTAGGTTTGATCTTAGAACTATCAACATATTTTCTTATATTTTATTACATTCAAAATAGTCTTTTTCTGTGACTTTCATGTCTTATGGCTTTTTTGGTTCTTCACTATTTTTTCATGATTCTGATATCTAAGCCTAGACTAATCAAATAGGTCTCTTTTCTTATTAGAAAAAAAAGAGAATTATATAATCCAAGTAGATTACAAAAGTATTTCTTAAAGTAGAAATTACTGATGATAATATAAACTCCAGAATATAAAAATATGTGTTTTATTTCCACAAGTAGATAATTCCTTCTATGGCACATTAAAGCACTGGCATTCTTGCAACACAAATCGTCCTCTCTAAATAACTTCCTCTCCAATGTATAGATTGAACATGTTTCCTTTTTTATTTCTCAGTGTTTATCCACTTCATTTTCATGTCTTTATCAATGTCCTCTGCCTATTAATATTGCTCCAAATTTTCAAAGTCAAGGTGATATCTCTTTATCCCTAGAAAGTTTTCCATTACTTCTCAAAGGAAATTGCACAGGAAAGGAAAATAAAATTATAGACTCTATTTACTAAGCCAGTAATTCGTCATAATAAAGGACATTTGGGAAGCATTCACATTTAATCAATGACAGAGCAAAAACTGACTCTTGTTGACACTGCTAAAACATAAAACCAACACTTAAAAAACAAACAAACACAGCAACACATAGATGTGGATTATCAAGACTGAGGACCAATTCCATGTACACAAAATAAAACCTAAATTTTCAGCTAAGTCTTCATTGTTCTACTTAAATTTAGAATCCAGTATAAATCCTCTTCTCCAGTCAGGCTTAACTCAGATGAAGTTATGTTATATTTATCAGGTTTCACTTGGCTATGCAGCATAAGGCATCACCTTAAATCTCAGTGACACATAAAAACAAATGTTTATTTCTTCCTCAAGTTACATATAAACTAGAACTTGACAGTGACTTTGCTCTAGACCAGGGTCAGCTGTGAATTTTACCAATTCTTTCAAAGAAGAGACAGAGGTCAAGCTGAATTAACCACATTTTAATATTTTGCTCATGTGGGACATATGTCATATTCTGTTAATCAAAATAAATCATAGATAGATGAAGCATCTACAGGACAAAGAAATATAACCCTACTACAAAACAAAGGAAGGATATTTTCCAACAATCTTAAACTACATCACAGTCATGCTCAGGCTTTGATTTTAATATTTTTATAACAACCCAGGTACCTGGAATGATCTACCACCTTTCAATTCCAATCAAATCATATTATTGCCATATTAAAGTCATGTATTTATTTAAACACATACTTTTAGCATGCCCAATATTACATAAAAAGATGCTGTTTCTGACTCAACAATATAAGCACTGAGATTTATAGCTTAGTTTATAAAAACCACAGGATTAAGGAAATTAACTTAAGCTTTCTGAATTATACATATATAAAATGTTAAGAATATCTACCTGAAACGGATTATATGGTATACATAATGTGCAGAGGCCAGGCCCATAACAGGAACTCAAAAAAAATAGTAGCTTTCATTAATTCCAATATTGGCAGTAATTTTTATGAGTCTTTGCTTATTTTCCACTTGATAATTTGTAAAATGTTAACTGGAGCTAGTTTAACATGTAGTTATGCTCCTTATATGTTCCACTTACAGAGTCTAATGGCATTCTTTACCTCCTGGCCATGTCACCCCAATCATTGCTCCTTAGTCACATGGCCTTCTCCTTTACTATAATCAAATCTCCTTCTGTAGCATTCTTATAAGAATACCTATGATTATATTTAGAGTTTACTAGGATAATCTTGCCATCTCAAGATACTTAATTTAGACACATCTATAAAAGCCATATGTTCTATAAGATAACACATTTACAGGTTGCAGAGTATCCAAGAATTAAGACACGGGTATACTTAGGAACCATTACTCAACCTACCATGCTAAGTATCATTCTACCTGTTTTATCACATCTAAGAACATGGTGGCTCCTGTCCCCAATAAATTTTCATTCTAATATTCTTACTTTTAAATCTACCTTTGTCAATCAGACAAAAAGAAAACTAAGATCACACGAAGCTAAGATGAAAATAGTAAAAAAGCAAATCCAACCTAGAAAGCATGCAGTAAGTACTCAAATATCACCCTGTATGAGAATTTACATCAGTAAGGTGGACCCTGAAATAGCAGGACACCACATGCCTGAGCAGGGACAGGAAAGAGTCAGAAGCTCAGGTACAATGATCAGAAACAAGATCGTAAAAGTGGGAGGAGGATGCGGGAAGAAATGCTGTATCAGGTAGCCCACCTTCTCTTTCCTTGCCTGCCTTGGCAGATTTAAGTCCTAGGAACGAAAGTCAACCACTGAATCAATGTAGCTGAAATGGATAGTACAAGGAATGAAATTTTAAAACAACAACAACAAAACTACACTAATTCATGCAAAAAACATCTAGAATATCAAAGATCTATCAACTTTCCTTTTGAGAATTCTCTAAATTTACTATCTCCTTTTTCTTGACTCAATGGTAAAATTCTAGTTTTAATGAACCTCTACAAAGTTCTACTTATGTGATTTTAATAATCTCGAAATCTCTAAACCACGTTCTATTTATAACTCAACAAAAATAAAAACCTTTGTCCATCTGTACAACCTCTCTCCCTTAGCCTTGAAGAGCTTTAGAACCTTACATTTAGATATTACAGATTCCTATTTGAAAATAAATTATTTGTATCTTATGAATGCTCCATCTTGGTTTCCCATAGATGAAAACAGATAGGCAATATTGCTTTTCACAATAGATATTCAATCTTTTTATGTGAACATTTAGCATCTGTCTAGTGATGAGAGTACAATCTTTATGTGTCAGTCATAAAAACTTCAAATTGATGGAAAGTAGCTGTCTATTCAAAACAGACATTTTGCTACTTCTCCCCAATCCCAAAGCACATATCCAAATAGTTTTTTTACTAGTTAACATTCTACCTCCATATAAGTTAAAATGGTAGAGCTTAAGAGGGTATTTATTCATCCTATGTTCTACCATAATATAATTGACCCATCAGAATTAGCCAATAGAGGACCAATCATTGTCTGAGTTAATAGATTATTCTAATTATTCAGCACCATTATCAGTCACCATGAAGCACCATGAAAACTGAATTGCTTCTAATACTGATGTTGGGAGAGTCTGAGCATGCGGGTCAGCAGAGAACAATAACAGAAGTAATGCATCAGTGGGAAGAAATGTGTGTTCGCACAGGGTTATGTTTATGAAGAACAGGTCTTTCAGGAATTAATTGCTAGCATGAAAGACACTGATTTTAAGTATAAAATATAAAAGTACTCCAAAAGGAAAACGATTGCTGAGAAACCTCAGGAAATACCCTAAGGATTTCTTGCTCTCTGGTTCCACTTTGATTATTTCACCCAGGTTCAGCACTCTGGAAATGAAGGCAAGGTTAAAATTACTAGTTGCAATTTCCACTGCACACTTTTCTTTTTTCCTTTGACCCACAGTCAGTTGAATAATACCTATAACCTTTCTTTTTTTTTTTTTTTTTTTTTTTTTTTGTGAAAAGCAACAGCTGGCAAATTGTTAAACTGTTTGGAAAATTCTGGCAAAATAATGTGAGTTTAAGACAATGCTAGCTGACATAAACTTGTCACATTAGATAGATTAAAAAGACTAATGGAAATGTAAGGAAAAATTTAAAAAGGTCATTGCACCATAGTAGGATCTTGCCCTGGGCTTTTTCTGTAGACAACAGATCTGCAATTGCTGCTGACTGATGCCATTAAAAAGGGAAAAAAGAATTCATCTCAATGGATCTATTTCATTGGCCCAACCTATTATTCTATAGATTACCATCACATACAGTTTTCAAAGATAACACAATTATTTCCTATTTTCTCTAGTCACAATTTGAAATGTCAATCTGCATAGACTGCAAAGCAAACACAGCTTAGAGCATTTTTTGATGTATTTTCATCATTTCCCTTTGAGTTTATCCATCCTCTATATAACGAATGCCTGTTTTTCCCCGTTATATTGGTGTTTGTGTCAATATAATACCCCCAAATAGAAAACAGTGTAGAATACCATTGGGGTTATGAAACACAAAAAGGAAAGGAATTTGTAAAACTTTCTTCATGTGTGTTATAACCAGATTGCTTCACATTTAAATATAAACATATCAGAATTTGATGTACTTAATAATAGTTTTGAGTTTACTAGGACATTTCATATAACATTAATTCCTTTGAAAACACAATGAATTCTTATTTATTAGCCCAAATAAAACAGATATAATCCTCTAAGATAAGATCATGCAGAAAATGCAATAACACAATAGTTAAGATTAAATTGTAAATATCCAACTCATATCTATATTTGCAGGAAATGAATCTAAATTGCTATTGTTTAGCAGTTGCTTAACTAAATGCACATGTAAAAACAATTTTTTTTCCATAATCTTGTGTCTCCCTCTCCTCACACTCTTTGCTCTTCTCTGTCACTTTCTCACTCCCTTTGTTAGGCTAAGTGTGTGTATGTGTACATATTTTGTAACCAAATCTTTTCTTTAAAAAAATTTTAATTACACTATAACATTATGTAGGTTTGAGGTGCACATCATTATAAGTAAACATCTGTATATATTATGTTCACCAGTAAAAGTCCAATTCCATATACCACCACACAACTGACTCCTTTTGCCTGATGTACCCACCTTCATTTCCTCTGCCCTTCCGGTTATCGCTTATTTGTTTTTATAGTCTAAAAGCTTATTTTTGTCTGTTTCACCTTATTCATTTGTTTGGTTTATGTACTATAAATGAATAAAATCATGTATTGTTTATCTTTCTCAGCCTGACATTTCACTAATCATTAAGACTCTTCAGGTCCATTCATCTTGTTGCAAGTAGCAAGATTTCATCTTTTCTTTTTTTATAACTGAGTAGTACTCCACTGTGTTTATATACCACATCTTCTTTATCCATTCAGCTATTGATGAACACTTAGGTAGTTTCCAAGTCTTGGTTAGGCTATTGCAAATTATCCTACAAATTGATATAGATGTGTATATATCACTTTAAATTAATGCCAAGCCCTTGTTGATTCACATGTGCTTTATCCTTGATTTAAACTGTGTTAGTTACAGATTATCTCCTCCTTTCTGTAGTTGATCTAAGATTTGGAGGGTTTGTCATTATTATTGTTTCAAGAGAGGAGATCAAGTTTCTGCTGTTTCGCTCTCCTTGCTGGTGTATTTCACTCCCTCTGGGTTTCTTTATGATAAGCAATAACAATGAACAGATGTCCACAGTCCTGCCCTACTCTACAGTGGTTAGGCTGGTGCAGCCACACTCTGTCCTACTCCAAACAACCCATCCTTCCAGAACCTGAGCACTGGCACATTCCTTCTGTGTTGTTTGCTATCACATAATTCTCTCCTAAACTGTGAGCACATCCTCGCTTGGACTTCGTGGGGCTCTGCTTTGGCCACACTGAATCATTTCTCATGCTCACCTGCGTGAAAATGAAAGTCACGATATAAAAAATTATTTCATAGCTTAATATTTATAAACGATATGTTAATTATGAGGGTACTTAGTATGTTCAAAATTAAATATGTATATACATATATACATATGCATAATTTAGTTACTTGAAATAAAGAAATAATTCATACATATTAGTAACCAGAGTACGGAGTGTTCTAAAATAAAATTAGTAGTTTTACACCTTACTGTGAAGTTATCTGTCTCAGGCAACCAATTATGCACATTTTATATCATTTTCCATAATTTTCTTCTAGGATAAATACACCTAAGACAAATAATCATGTATGTGAGACTGAAAAAAAAAAAGATGTGATCTCATATTATTCAGTATATCATGGTTTGTCAATGGTAAAAACAGGTGGTCTAAATTAACAATATAACATATGCCTTCAAAATCAACATGGGTCTGTCTATGAATTTTCAAATAATGTTAACATTCCAGCCTGTCCCCTTTCTACAAATGGCAATGTTTTCATCCCTTTATCATCTCAAAATAAGGACATTTGCATTCATTGGACAATTAGTGCGGACTTAACAGCTTTATTTTTCTCATGATCCATATGCAATCACCACCAAATCTGGGGGCTCAAATTCCTAAATGTAGACATATTCCATTGACTTTTTTCACTGTCTGCCATGTCCAAGATAGCATTATACTGTTCTTCTAATGAGTCTTCCCACCTCCATCTTTGGACTACAAACCATCTATTTTCCACATGACATACATAGAAATATTTTAAAAATATTGCCAGCTGCGTATTTTTTAAAAACTTTAAATATATCATTTTTTAAAATGCCAAAACTAAGCTACGGTGCTGAAAGAAAACCAGAAAATATATAAGAAGTGATCATTACTAAAGTCAGAAGTGACTTTTGTGGAACGGGGTGAGCACATGCCATGACTTCAAGATTGTTTCCTTGTAATACTTTATGAAGATATTTTTGTGGGCTTTTCTGTTTCTGTTCTTAGTTTGCTTTTTTTTTCAACAGACTATTTTTTAAGAGCAGTTTTAGGTTAATAGAAAATTGAACAGTTAGTACAGAGAATTCCCATATGCCCTGTAATTCTTATATCCCCTGTCTCTTACAGTACAGTTAGTGTATTAGTACATCTATTACAATTAATAAGCCAATATTAACTCACTATTATAACTAAGGTTCATAGTTTATATTAAGTTTCACTCTTTGCACTTTCATGGGTTTTGACAAATGCATAATGTCATATACTCACCATTACAGTATCATACAGAATAACTTCACTGCTGTAAGAATTCCCTATTCTTTACTTACTTATTCCTACTAACTCCTAACAACCTCTGATCTTTTTATTATCTCCATAGCTTTGTTCTTTTTAAAATGTCACAAAGTTTTATATAGTATGTAGGCTTTTCAGACTGGCTTTTTTCACCTAGAAATATGCTTTTAAACTTTGTCCTTGTTTTCTTGTATCTCGATAGATCATTCTTTTTTAGTCCATTGTATGAATTACTAGTTTCCTTCTCCATTCACCTCTGGAGGAGCATTTTGGTTGCTTCCGGTTTGAGGCAATTATGAATAAAGAGCTATAAACATCCATCTTCGTGTGGACCTAAATTTTCAGCTCATTTGGTTAAACACTTGTGAGTGGATCAATTATAAGAATATGGGATAGGGCAGTTTATTACAAACTATCTTAGCGTGTGACTTTACCATTAGTTAATAATTAATGAGAATTCCTGTACCCTAATATCCTGAACACCACTTGTTATTTTCAATCTTTTTGTTTTTCTTTTTAGTCATTTTAATAGATAGTGGTGTCTCATGACTGTTCGAATTTGCAATTCATATGGTGTGATGTTCAGCATCCTTTTATGTGCTTATTTACCACCTGTATATCTTCTTTAGTGAAGTGTCTACTCAGATCTTCAACCATATTCAATTGGGCTGTTTGTTTTTTATATTATTGAGTTTTATGAGGTATTTGTATATTTCATGTACAATTCCTTTATTATAAATAAGTTTTACACATATTTTTCCCACTTGGGTTTGTCTTTCCATTCACTGTTTTTCACAAAGCCTGTTTTCTTTCTTTTTAATAAAGTCCAGCTTATCAAGGTTATTGCTCGTGGATCATGATTTTGGTGTATCTGAAAAATCATCACTAAACCCAAGGTTACACAGATTTCTACTATGACATGTTCCAGAAGATTTAGTTTTGTCTTTTACATTTAGATCAATGGTCCATTTTGAGTTATGTTTGTGAAGAGTGTAAAGTTGGTATTTATAGTTGTTTTCTTCCCTACACAGATGTTCAACTGTTCCAGCTCCATTTGTTAAAGACTATCCTTTTCCTCGGAATTTGCCACCACTATTTTGTCAGAGATCAGTTGATGATAATTGTGTGAATCGACTTCTGTGAATTAGATTCTGTTCAATTGACCTATTGTCCTATTTTTTCCAATACCATACCATATTATTATAATTCATAGCACATTTTGAAGTCAGATAGTGTCAGTAGTCTGACTCTGTTCTTGCTGTTCAGTAGTGTGTTTTTCATTATTGTCTAACTAGTTTTTTGGTCTTTCCATATAAGCTTTAAAGTAAGTTTGTTTATATCCAAAAAATAACTGCCTGGAATTTTTATTGCCTTTTCACTGAATATATAAATTAAGTTGAAAAACAACTGGCATCTAATATATATTTAGTCTTCCTATCCATGGACATGGAATAACTATATATTTATGTATATCTGCTTTGATTTTTTTTTCACCAGTGTTTTGTAGTTTTCCTCATACACATCTCATGTAGTTTTTTAAAATTTATTCCTAAGGGTCATTTTGGGGAATTTATACTTGTTTCTTTAATTCCAAATTCCAATAGTTCATTTCTGGTATATGGAAAAATAATTGACTTTTATATAATAGCCTTTTATCTTGTAACTTTGTTATAATTTGTCAGCATGAGGATTTATTTTATTGATTCTTTATAGGCAATCATGTTATCTATGAGTGAACAGGTATCTTTTTATTTCTTCCTTCCCAATCTACATGAATGCATATCCTTTTCTTGTCTTATTCTCTTTGCAATGTCCACTGAATCAGCAGTAATGTTTCATTTCTCATTTCCAATATTAATCATTTGTGTTATCTTTTGTTGGTGGTGGTTAGTTGTATTAGAGGCACATAGGTTTATCTATCTTTTCAATGAAGCGGCTTTTTTCCTCTATTATTTTCCTAAGTTTCATTGACTTTTACATTTCTTACTATTTCTTTAGTTCTACTTATTTTGAATTTAATTTGATTTTTTTCCCCTAATTTCCTAAGATGGAAACTTAGATGAAGGATTAAAATCTTTCTTCTTTTCTAATAAATACACTGTATTCAATCGTATAAATTTTTCTCAGCATTGTGTTCACTGTCTCCCTATATTTTTATTAAGTTGTATTCTGATTTTCATTTAGTGGAAAACACTTTTATTTCTCCTGAGACTTCTTATCTCCACATGTTGTTATAAGTGTGCTATTTCACCTCCAAATATTTTTGATTTTCCAGCTACTTTTCTGTTATTATGTCTAATTTAATTCCATTGTGGACTAAGAACTAATTTTGTATGATTTCTATTCTTTTAAATGTGGTTAGGTTTGATTTTAAGGGCCAGAATGCAGTCTCTCTTAGTGAATGTTCCATTTGAACTTGAGTAGAATATGTATTCTGCTGCTGTTGACTGAAGTATTCTATAAATGTCAGTCAGATCCAGTTGATTGATGATGCTTGGAATTAGTCTGTTTTGGATCTGGTACCTAATAAGAACTCAATAAATGCTTGTCAAATGTATGAGTAATTAAAAAATAAAGTCTGTTTCACACTATGTACTGTAATATACTTAAACCTTCCCTTATTAAGGGATATTGAGGTAGTGTTTTACACTATTACGATCTATATGACAACTTGTATATGTGAATAAATAACTTTAATATTATATGCAATTATATAATTTTATTATGTAAGGAAGTAAAAACTGAGATGAAAATATTACCTAGTAAAATTATTCCTTCTAAAACTAATTCTGAGATTTTCCTCACTGTATAGGACTGTCACCTTTCCCTTCCCACATCTTTTCTGTCTGTCTCCTGTTAATAATTGGATGCTGTATTTGAATCTGCAGTTTTGGAACAGATGCATTATTAATGCAAATTGATTTTTAACATGATACCACACATTTCACAGAAGAAAACGTGTTTCATGTTATGGGACAGGAGAAATGCTAAAAGTACAAACATGATTCCAAAGGAAAATACCACAAAGTTAAGTCAGTTAACATTAACATGGACTGAAGAGGAAACTGATGATAATAATGACATGATAGATATTTCAAAAGAATATTTTATTGTTAAAGTAAAAAGAGAGGCCCTTGTAAAGAATGAAGTTTCCTTCATGACTTGTTCCAAAGTCATAAATGGGGGATTCAATAGCATGTTATCATAAAATGTTGAAACGTGACACCAATAGTGTCCAGTTTTGATCCACATCTTATGCTAAGAAACACCCCTAGAGAACAATTATAATCTAAATTCTATCATATAGATGAATTATTTTGTCTTATTTCTCAATAAAATTTCCTAATTATATTACATTTTACCATTTTCTATGAAATTTGATCCCAATTAAAAAAGATTAACTTAAAGTCCATATTTATTAGCTATTATCAGATAACTAGGATTATTTGGTATTAATCCAGGGCTGAGCTAGAGTAACTCCCATGTTCCTATGCTAGAAATAGTACCAAACTTGTCGTGATACCTTACTGGCAAAACTGAATAAATGACTGCACTAATGATTAAAATTCCAGCAGTGATATTTACAGCATAAATGAATAGAAGTAGTATATTAACATTAATAATAGGAACATCTAAAGTTCTGACAGGTATTAACAATGATCCTCAAAAGAGTCTCACAAAATTACACTTTCATCAACAATTTATGAGCTATATTTTCTTTCCCCTTTACCAAAATCATATACTAAAAAATTTTTACTTTTGGGTAACATGATCAAAAAGAAATATTTCATTTTGATTTATATTTTCTTAAGAATTAGCAAAGTTGAATATATCACATCTTTTTTTATTTCTCTGAATCATTTATCATTTTTGCTTTTTTCCAAACTTGATTCATATATACATTTATAAATATATATACATATATATATATTTATAAAGCTTATGTTTTCTTCATATAGAGAATGGAAATATACTTGGCACACTTGCCAGCACTTAGTCTTTTAATTTGTTGATGGTGATGTTATTTCTTATCCTGTGAAGATTCAAATTTCTTCATAGTCAAATCAGTCTTTTACTATAACTACCAGGCTTAGACACAGATTACAGCCTATGTGCACACACAAATACACACTAATGACAGATCAAGATTGTTTAAAAAATCAACATTATTAAACCAATCTCCTACATTTCTACAATTTTAATAAACTATTTGCTTATTTAGCCCTTAAAACAATTTGAGGTTTGTATATGTGTGTCTGTGTGCATACTTGGAATGCAATATATATCAAAACCATTTTCCTCCTATTTAATTTTAAACTATCCCAATATTGGTTAAGTAGTGCATATTTTTTTTCAATAGTTGAAAAGATAAATTCATTGAAAAAATAAAATTCATTGAAAATAAAATTCTTCCACATCAACCACACTATTTACTTGAAAGTATTTTATGTTTCCATGATCTACTTCTCCACCAATATCACATTCTTTTAAGCAAATATATTTGTATTGCATAGTTTATTTTACATCTGGTATGAAAAGACTTATTAAATATATTTTTCCCTTTTTACCCTTTTCAAATATTTATTGGTTATAATTATATTTTCCTTTTTAGATGGCAATTTCCATAACATCCCATTGGGATTTTCATTGCCTGTTATTAAATTTATGTATTAAATTTTAGATGACTGACATTAATCTATTTTCCTAGTGAAAAATAAATACAGCACATTTTTATTTATTGGGGTGGACTTTCACAATTTTATTTTTCTAATTCGGTGAAAATTTTTATAGTATTTTATCAGCAAGTAAGATGTTTTCTGTATTCCCTATATTAAATTAATGAAAATTGTTTCTATTCTGAGTTATTGAAAATCAGAGGAATAATCTAGCTATCACTAGGTTTGGGGGTTGGTTTTTTTTTGGCGGGGGGTGCTGGTTGTTTTTAATCAAAGAAAAGAGGTAAAATTATCTCATGTATTCACTGACTTTTTTCCCTTTGACTATAGCTCTATGAGAACCTTAACTTTTTTATCTTTGGGATCAAACACCAGGAAGTGAGCCTCTCACTAAATGGCAAATGAATGAACAAAACCACATTTAGGCATTTACCCAATGATTTGTAAGCTAATATGATTTTATGTTTCTCCGTTTTGGCAGAATACCATTGAGCTTTGAAGACAGAGCCACTGAATTTTGAATGCTGGCTGTCTCTTCATATCAGCGTGAACTGGGCAGTTCATTAACTCTTAAGAGTTTCCTCAACTGAAACTGGCGAGAAGAATACATAGAACCATTGTGAAAAATAAATGAAAGGATGCTATCAAGTTCTTAATACAGTGTCAAATGCAAAGTGGACAAGATTAAATAGTATTATAATTTTCCTCTTTTCTTTATAAGCTAAGAATATCATTTATAAAAATTATTAGATAGTTTTATATGCTATTGTTTATATATGCTATTGAAATATGTAGGCAAATGAATGTTTCACGATTGCTTTCTAGTGAACACAGCTTGTCATTTTTTTGTAAGATGGAGTTCATATACCTGAGATCACAGAAATTTTACCTTCAATATGTAATTTTACAAATAATCATAACTTAAAACCTCTTATAGTCCTTTTAATGATATAGAATAGTCAATAAAATTACCCAAATATTTACCATCAGCTATAAAAGTATTTTCACAAGCAACCATTCTATGAAAACATTCATAATCCTACCAATGATGGAAAATATTAAATCCAATCCCCACAAAGAATACTGAATATGTACTATATTAAACATTCTAGGAAATAAAATATGAGTATGACAGGACCACTGTCTTCAAAGGAACTCCATAATATAAGGGAGATGAGAATGGATTTGGAGTAAATGTACGAGTTGGTGTATACAATTGTTTACATTACAATATTGCTTTTATATCTGTTTGATGTCTAATATCTGTCCATCAAATTTTTTTATAAAAAGAGCAAATTTTTCTTGGTGTTTATATACTGTAAATAAACTGAATAAATCTACAGATTCAAAAAGTTTAATGGACATTTGAGTTGAGAAATCTGAAGAACTGAGAGGTTAAACAAAATCTAGTTTTACCTAGCCCGTTAGGAGTTAAAGCAAGATTTCCTAAATGCCGAATAGTTAGCCCTTTCAAATAGAAAAGGTGATATATCCTGAAAAGTAGCATTAACTCACTTAAATAGCTAGTTTGTTATTCAACATCCTGACATGGCAATTTATTAGGAAATCCTTATATTCATGCCGAAACTATGTAGTGGTTATAAGGCTTTTCTTTCAGCTTTTGCATAATCAATTTATTCATCCATTTATTTATTTGAGTAGGTATCTGATAACAATAATATTTAAATTGCTTATCCTATTCCCAGAAGCTAGTTATGCCCTCAGAACATATTCGTTTTAAGTAATTTGATTTTGTTAATCTGTCACATAAAATGTCCCTATATGTTTCCTAATTTTAAGACTATGGATTGTTTTAACCTTTAAAAGATATCTTTTAATAATATAAAGGTGCTAAAATAGTTAAAAATACATTCTTAAAAGAATGGAAGCAGATTTTAACGATGTAGGTCACCACTTCCCCCTCCTGAGGGAGGCTGGGAAAACCTCAGTGGGCCCCTGGCTCCAAGCTAGAAAACTGCCACCTGTCATAGGAGAATTTATTTTTCCTTCAGAAAAAGTCAATATGCTAATACAGATGGTCACCCAAATAACCAGGTAAATTCAGGGTAAACTGTGTGACAGACGATGCTGTTGTATCCTCTGAATATGAGGGCTCGCCACTGCTCATCTTAAGAATATGCATATAATTACTTGTATCTGCTTGCCTTTATGAAAGGGTGAGCTTTCTTTTTGTCTTTGCTTTCCACTGGTAGATTGTCTGTGATATGCATCAAGTTCTGGTTTAACGGTTATTCATAAATAACAAAAATATTTTCTCTCTCTACAAAAAATAAATAAGCAATAAAAATGCAGGTCAGCTATTTTTTTTCTAAATGGGTATGGTTTATGAGAAGAAACAGAAGACCTGATTAAGTTCTATACAGCACAGTCCAGACCACATGTGATCTTATCTAATCTAGTCTGAGTCCTTTGTCCTTTTACACAAACATTACTCCAAATAGAATCTAAGTCCTAAAATCTTGGACACAACAAATTCATTTCTTCTTCTTCTTTTTTTTTTTTTTCTTTTAAGGAAAAGTATGGGTAGGAATGAAGGCAAGTGGGCAGGCAGCCAGGAAGAGAGAGGTTGAAGAAACATTCGTTTGTTTCCCTTGGCCCCGGGTCTCAAACCCAGGTCCCTAGGATGCACGTGGACTATGTCCAGTGGCCCTATCCACTCAGCCACCAGGACATACTCAAATTAATTTCAAATGAACTTTTCATTTGGTTGGCTCTAGCTTCTGAGGGATTAGAGCTATCAGAGCTGCCCAGGTCCTCTATTAAATTTAGGTGGACATATCTGTTAGCTAGGGTCCTGGGAAGCTGATACCAAGAGCTGTATTGGGAGAAATCCCTGTGAAGGAGAGGAGGAATCAGCAAGAGTAGGCTTAATGCACGTGAAAGGTAAACCACTGAAGGGGTGGGTGGAAAGAGCCTCAGAAGCAGTGCAGTTAGGAGAAAATCAATGACAAGCAAATACATTGTCCTCTAGCAAAAGCGGTCTCAGAGGGAGTGATGAGCTGGAATGGTCTGCAGCAGCAGCCAGGCTGCACTTAGTCACTGGCTGCAAACAGTCCAGGGAAGACATGTCTCCATGTAGAGGTAGATACAGAGGAGGTCAGGTAGGGCTGTCAGTCAACCTACTTCTTTCTTAAAGGAAATCTAACTGGCACATCTCCGTAGTAGCCACAATAGATGGACACAGAGGCATATGATACAACTCAGAAAAAATTATTTGAATCAAACAAATTTTCTTCCTTATACTGCTTCATCATGCTGAGTTACATTCTGAAGAGAAACCATATCCATAAAATGTCTTATTGGTAAGAGTTTTCAGAGAGGGAAACGGGGACCTGTTTTCCTGCTTCTAATTTTAGTAGGTCATCCTCTTTCAAGGGGCAAGGTGTAATCACACTGATCTCCTCTCAATGCTCACAAAGCTCTTCTGCCACTTTCTGCAAGCCCTCTCCCTGGCCTCCAAATGTCAGATCCCAGGCCCCACCTTCTCTCCTCATCTCTCTTCAGTGAACCCTTATGACTCCGCATTGCTCTCCATGTGGCCACTTCTCAAATATTTGTCTACAGCTCCAATGTTAAGCTAAAATATCACCTGCCTCCAAGATATGCTGATTTAGATTTTCAACACCATTTAACTGACCATGTTAAAAAATAAACAACTCATTACTCCTCTCTTTCAACTGGCTTCCTTTTCTTTAATGCCCCCAGGTATTTTTTCCTAACAAAACCATGCTTAACAGATTTGAGTCACAGTTTTCCTGCATTATCAGGGTTTATCAATTCCTTTTCACAGAAAAGACTTTTAAATCCTTCCTTCATTTCTACTCACAATCCCATAGTCAGGTCCCTTACGATCCTACCACCACCATCAGTATAAGAGCTTCCTGCTGTTAATCTCATTCCCTGTAATATGAATGGAGTGTCAGGGCATCAACAGGGATCAATGTTCCAGAAATGGTAAAAATAGATTCAATTAGATAGATAGATAGATAGACAGACAGATAGACAGACAGACAGATAGACAGATAGATAGATAGATAGACAGATGTGAAACCCAGGCTCTGGGCAACATTCAGAGGGTCAGGAGTGACATACTTGTCAGGCAAAAATGAATTCAATTTCCATGTGTCTAGTAATGTCCTCTTAATGATGAAAGGAATAATAAGCATCAGAGAGCAGTATAAACCTTTTATGAGAAAAGTAGTGGCGTTTTTTTTTTTAATCCGTGAAAATTTTATACAAAGGAGTATTTTTGTTCCAGTTATTTTGCTACTCTGACTTTGAAATACAGCGTAGAATTAAAAAGTATCTTGTGTATAATAACATGCAAATATAAAAGGGTCCAGCTGGAAACTAAGTCTAAATTTCTGTGTATGAAAGCTGGTCTAATCCTTTCTTCCATTTAAGGGATACAAAACTAAACAAAAAAATAGATCCCAACATTCGACAGGGAATGATTAAAAATATTACAGCATATCTTCAAGTCATACACAGGTGAAATTACTATGAGGACAGTGATTATTATTTTTGATTAGGTAAAACAATGTTTCTTATTGCCAGCAACCCAATATAGTTGACTCAGAGCTAGAAGTAGGACTTAAGGCTGCAGCCAAAGTTACAGGTTCTGGAAGCAAAACACAAAGGTCCCTTCGCAGTTACTTTTTCCTCTACTCTGAGACTGCGCTTGTTTCCACCTTAGAAGTAAATATAACCAGGGCACAGTATATACATCTGTCCACACAGTACAAGAGACGAACTCTTAATACTTCCAAAAGACAAACTCGTAATTTAGGAGAGCAAAGTATAAGAATTTGGAATTTGCCTTTTATCCTAATTTAATGTTCTCTAATGACTGAAGGATGTCAGCCTTCTCAGCTCTTGGTTACATAAAACAACTTCCGTTCAAACACAATGGCCCTCGTGTTAAAAAAAACACTGCAAAGACACTGCCGTCTTCCCCTTCTAGCCTGATACACACAATAGCCTCTTCATTCTTCCTTCCAAAGTGTAATCAAAAAAAATGTCTATCAATTTTTAATTCAGACATTAGGGGCTATAGAAATTCAACTGCAACACAGACAAAAATGAAAATGCTCCCTACACTTTCATGTCCATCAAGCTGAGCAATTTTAGGCTCCAGCCCCAAAACAGAACATGTGCACTTAATTTATACATTGCTTTGTAATTCAGAAACACACTGATAATTAAGCACAGGAATGATTGTTCCAAATCTTGTGTCCTACAATGACTGTGTCCCTTTGCCTACCTTTGTGACCAGCATCAGAACTGGCGTCCATCCATCACTGCCAAATACATCTCTTCCTATAAGCTTCTAGTCATTTACCCATAGTTATCACTTTTTTAAGGATAATGTCACATTATTTTTTGTTAATCACTTTATACAGATGTCTTATGCTTTCTATTACATTGTTTCAAAATCACTATCTCAGAGATGCTTGCTTCTGTTTTTCTCTTCAGTAAGTATTTTGTGCTCAAACTTTCTGTGAAAGGACATCTTTAGAAATTTTTTATTGTTGTTTGCTTTAAGTGACTCCTAACATTTAGTAAGAGGCTCCACTTAAATAGAATTTCTCGGCAAACATGAGAGGAAAAAGATGAGCAAAATATATTTATGATGTAAAGCAAGTAGAAATGTCCAGTGATAAATACAGTGATACACTCGTGGTTAAAATTTAAATGTTTTTTTTTTATTATTATTTTTATTTCCAGGCAGCTTTCCTACAAAATAAATGATATTTTCCTTAGGTTTTCTTGCTTCTTTTGTTTTTTATTAACTCTTTCAAGAAAACAGTTTTGGCTAGACACTGACTTTTAAATGTTTTTGTCTTGGATCTGAGAGACTGGCAGAAACTGAGAGAAATTAAAAACATACACAAATATTTGCTCAAAATATTAAACAATGAATGGTCTCTTTATTATCATTGAAAATAAATGCATTACTTAAAAGCAGTTGAAAAATATTCAACCAAATTAAATGGGCAGCTGTAGAATGAGTTGGTATTAATTTTATTTCATTTGTATTAATGTAAAGCAAATTATCAAAGTAGAAGTAAAAATGTAACAGCATTTGTTAGTAAATTTCACTTAATCCTCTGGCAGCTTTATAGCCATGTTATTAATTACTGTGTGCTAGACGCGGCATTAAATCACTTATTGAAAATCTTCCTCTTAATGTAGTCCTTTATTTTGGCCACTATCAAAAGAATGTTTCATCTTGAAGAGCTATCAAAATATTGATCTAAAACTACAAATCTAATTGGCTATTTCACAATTATATTGTCTAGGAAAAATAATGGTTGGCAACATTAGTCATTTCTGAACAATTACTCTTATAAGAAAATAGAAGATGAAGCTGCAGATCAATTACCTGATATCATGAGTACTGAGTGATTACCTGTTTTATCCACAATTTATTTTAGTAATAGTGTGAAGTTAATCCTTATGCAGCACACGTGATCACAACTGATAAGGGACTTATGATGGTAATCATAAATCAATTCATGTACTAACTCTCTTTCTAAGATATAACACAATGATGTACAGATGATCTCAAGTACCAAAGGTATAGATATATTGCCATGCTGTATTATTGAATTCAGTATATTTATAAGTGCCATGATTTGTGGGAAAATATCATGGTTTTTTTCTGTAATCTTATATAGGACAGAAGTCTTGTTTAAATAAATTCATAACATTTTTTTTTAATTCCTATCAACCTGATTGAATTGAACACCAAATATCAACCTTTTGAAATAAATATTAAGGTTTTTTCTTATATACAAATTTTTTCTCATGAAGAAATAGGAATTGCATTGGAACACAGAAGGACTCAAGATGACAAAACAAAAATCAAAAATGCTTACATAGCAAATTTACACATTCATCTTATTAGTTATTAAGGGGCAGGTAGGACAAGGAATATAAAGCAATAATTGGGCAATTTGAGCTAATCAATTCCTAGTCTCAGATTAAGAGAGATGTACCTTCACTTGATAGGAGGCATCTGTAAAGAAGATTTCAATTGCATTTCATCATGTATATTCTGGGATTTACTGTACTTAGGGCATATCATAGTTGTGTTTTATTCAGAGTAGAAGCAATCAGTGTATCATTTTGAAAGTAACCTGCAGCTCTGAGTACATTGGGAGACAAATCGTACAACCTTCCTCCATAGCCTGTGGATTATTTTTTCCTTTATCACTTACTGTGTTTGCATTGCTATATTCATTTTATGATGCTGAAATTGCACCTTGGTCTGTGTGTATTTTATACCACACCACCGCCAGAGTTCTAGTGTCCTTTACCAACATCTTATCCTTTCCTTCCTTCCCCTCCCCTCCTGCCTTGCCCCAGGTAGCCACAGACTATGAATTTTCTGAGTGGGAAGTAGTTTCCTACTTCTAGCTCTTCACTTACTTTGCAAAAACACAAGCATTCCTACAACGCACATAGGAATTATCCTTTTAATAAGTTCCTTAGCTAAAGTTAAACTGACTCAAAAAGAATTCAAACAACTGCAGTCTATCTAGTTTGATGTTTGGGAAAATGTGAGTTAGGAATACATTTGGCTTCTTATTTAAAAAAAAAAAAAAGTAAATGCAACATAAGCCAAATAGAAATTAATTTCCTCCCACAAAAAGTAATTTTGATGCTTCAGACCCTGGACTTCTGAGGGTTCTCTGTGATATCATCATCAACCTAAATGTCTTCCTCTGTCACTCTGGAGCAACAGATGCATCTAGGGTCCAACTGCCACATCTGTTCTCCAGGCAACAGGATAGGAGAAGGAGTAGAAAAATGCATATGTCCTTTCTCTAAGGAGATATCTTAGAAGTCCCACAGGATAGCTCTCAATGTTTCTCATTGTCTAGAATTCATCACACGATCCTATCTATTTACAACTGAGCTAGCAAATGCACAGTTAGTTAGGTGTGGCGATTTATTTAGGTAAACATGGGGGCCTTGGTGAGAGAGAACAGATGTTGATAGGTAACAAGCTTACTCTTCCACAATACCTATTTTATCTGTATTTAATAACAATTCCCAATAGACAGGAAAAAAGAAAACATGTCAAGACTGGGAATGTTAATGTTTCCTAGACAATGCATTATATGTTAATGTTTGCCACTAAATAAGTATAAAATTGTACGCCTATTGGCCATCTGTGTATCTTCTTTGGAAAAATGTCTATTTAGATCCTCTGCCTATTTTTCAATCATATTGTTTTCTTGTTGCTGAGTTTTAGGAGAACTTATTATATTTGGATACTAATCCATTATAGAATGCTGAGTGTGCATTATATTAACCCATTTATTTGGCTTTCCCCACCCCCCCCCCC